>BDUI01000637.1:162594-172660 GCA_002335545.1 Apodemus speciosus | reverse complement strand
TGTGTGTGTGTGTGTGTGTGTGTGTGTGTATGTGTGTGTGTAGTGAGTGAGTGAAATGTCCTGCACAGTCCAGAAGAGTGCACTGGTGAGTTAAAGGTATGCAATTGTGAACTGCCTGGCACGGACCCTGGGAACCAAACTCTGGTCCACTAAGCCCAAGTGTCCTAGTTGGCTTTTTATTGCTGTGATAAAAATCAGGACAAAAAGCCACTCTGAAAGTGTTTATTTCAACTGATACTTCACAGTGTATCGTCAAGGTAGGGCTGGTCAGAAGCTCAAGAAAGGAACTGGAGAAGAGCCCAAGGTGGAATGTTGTTTATTGGCTTTCCCTCCACAGTTCACTAAACTTGCTTTTTTACACAACTCCGGACCACCTGTCTAGGAGTGGTACTACCCACAGAGAGCTGGGGCCTCCCACATCATTCATTAAGCATGAAAATGGCCCCAGAGACTCGCCCACAGGCCAACCTGTTATAGGCATATTCTAAGTAGCCAGTTCCCTCTTCCAAGATGACTCCATCTTGTGTCAAGTTGACATAAAACTAGCCAACACAAAGTATATATTAAAAAAAAAAAACTTTATTCTTTCAAAATCAAATGAACAATATAAACAAACAAACTAGGGTGGAACCAAACGCGACTAGATAAAAAAAAAAAACAATGAAAATTTTTCTAATAATATTCTGCTATGATCATAGATTAGTGCCTTGTCCAGTTGTCATCAGAGAGGCTTCCTCCAGCAGCAAATAGACGTGGGTGCAGAGACCCACAACCAGGCTTTATGGGAAGAGCAAGAGTCTAAATAGGAGGTATCCGTTGGGTCCCTTCTCTCAGAGGGAGTATCTGGGAAAGATGGAGCAAAAAGATTGTAGGAGTCAGAGAGGACGGAGGACACCAGGAGAACATGACCGACTAAAGCAACTAAGCAAGGCACATAGGGGCTCACAGAGACGGAAGCAGCCAGCGCAGGACATGCACGAATCTACGCCAGGTCCTCTGCATATATGTTGTGGCTGTTCGCCTGGCGTTTTGTCGGATTCTTAACTGTGGGAGTTGGGTGTGTCTGACTCTTTTGTCTGCTCATGGGTGGGACTCTTTTCCTCCTGTTGGGTCGCCTCATCCAGCCTTGATATGAGGGCTTGTGCCTTGTCTAATTGTAATTTGTTTCGTCCTGTTTGGTTATTGTCTCTGACGGAAGCCTGTACTTTTCCGATAGGAGATGGAGAAAGGGGTGGATCCCAGGGAAAGGGGAGGTAGTTAGGAGCTGGGAGGAGTGGAGGGAGGGAAAGCTGTGGTAGGGACGTTGTTTCACGAAAGAGAAATCTATTTTCAATTTTAAAAATGTAATAATCAATAATTTCTTTTAAAAAAAAAACAGGGTTCTTTGGCATGGCAGCTCTTTCCAATGCTCAAGATTGTTCTCCAAATCACAATGTACATGAATGGGTTAATCCAAATGTAAAATAAATATTTATATGTCCTAAGGTTTCCAACTAGGAAGGCAAAGAAGTTCAGATATCAACACACAGCATGAGCCACGACGTGGGTGAATGCAGAATTGTTGGACTCAAATTTCCCTGGCTTTCAACTCCTCTCTATTTTTCTAAAGAACTAAATATGTCCCAGATATTTGGGCACCTGTTGTTAGACAAGGCAACTGAATTATTAATCCTCACAAAGAGAAAGCCATGGGAGAAAAGAGAGAAGCCGGCATACTCTTGGCTGTGGGGAAGGTGCTTGCAACCTGCTAAACTCCATAAAAAGGAAGGAAACAGAACTTGAACCATAAATCCTTAAATGCGTGGCTCTCATCCACTATCCACTACCTTCAAGGCAGGAATCTCGCTTTACATAACAAATGATAACTCCATTCATCTTAGTCTAGCGGTGTGTGGCGAAGTCTGAGAACAGAATGAAGGATGCCTCTTGTTCTCGCTCACTCGTCTCTGCTGCCACATATGCACGTGCAAAATGAGCCTCCCATGCGTGTTTCTCAAATACCAGGCAATTTGCATGCATCGTTAAAAATGCATGGTTATTATTATGTATAGGTGTATGTATATTTATGTACATGTGTATGTGTGCACCTGAGCGTATGTGCACAGGTTTATATATATCTATGTGAAGGTATGTGCACATGATGATAGATGCACGTGAATGCACATATCTACATGTAGGAGTATGTGCACATGAGTGTAATTGCTTACAAATGCAGAAACTAGAGGCATCAGATCCCCTGGAGCTGTGAGCGCTCAGACAAGGGTGTGAGACCCAAACTTGGGTCATCTACAGGAGCTGCAGGTCCCTTTAAACACTGAGCCACCTCTCCAGAACTGATTGAGCTTTTTTTTTTCTTTTTAACCCATCTGCTCTGAACATCTTTGGTCCAAGGAAAGTCCCTTACTCCCTTCACTGCACAGAAAGAAGAAAAGGAATAAAAACCTGGGCTGAGAAGTTTCTAAGCCAGAAAAAAAAATTCTTCTATAGCTTATTGTCTTAAATACCATGCTGAGAATCAAGCAATCATTATCAAGCTATCGCAAAACATGGCGGGTCCCATCCTCCTGTCTTCTTTTCCTCTAAACCTTATGCTGACTCAAGTTATTCTTTCCACTTGGTAGAGCTACACAGAGACACTGAAAATTGGAGTGCTTTCCTGAGCTATTCACTAAGGGTGTGGCTTGCCAGAATGAAAAAAAAATTTCAAAAACATCCTTCTGTGGGTCTCCTGGCTAGAGAGACAAGTGCTGTTAGGGCCGCAGTGCGGGTCTTTAATCTCCTGTAATAGTCACTCCTGAAATTCAGTTGAGTTCAGTAGAAGAGGCGCTGGAGTGTCTAGACAGGATTGGAGCTAAACATTTGGAATATATTTCTCTTTGCAGTCTGTTGGATTTAGGAGGAATCCAAGCTCCGCAGAGAGACGCTTGAAATGAGGACCGAGTTATGTTTAGGAAGCAGGCAATGAGGAGTGTCCACCTTCGCCAAGAGGAGGAACAAGAAAGGTTTGCTTAGAGAAGTGTCTTAGATCTGGTGAGGGAGCTACAGTGACATCTGTCCCAAGACATCTGTCTTGACATTGGAGCATCATTATCTTGCTTGTCAAATATAATAAATACCCTGATTACTAAATCTACTTCCCTCTGGTGACAACAGACCACCCTAACTAGAATTCAACATGGTCTTCTTCAGTGTCTCTTCAAAGAACACTGGGCTGCATTTCTCCTGCTTCCACATAAAATGCACCCCTTTCCATGTGCCACGAATTCAATGTCTTTTCTGAGGTCCAACTGAAGCCTTCCTTCATCCAGGAAGAGACTGTCTACATAACAAATATTTGCCTTTCTATAATTCCTTTTCCTTCTGCAACCACCACACATTTGTTTAGGTGTTATCTCTAAATGGCCTGCGCTGTCAAAGAATGCCTTGTCTCCCTACTGGGATTTAAAAACAAAATCTCAGAATGTACTAAATGTAGGATGCTAACAGATAGTTCAAAAGGCAGAAGGTTGCTGGAGCCAGTCAATCCCTGACCCCAAACACTTGGGATGAGCTGGTCTCTGGCCAGAACTGTAGCTAAACACCCAACTTCAATGATAATACCTTTCTCCATTCATCTCAGTCTAGTCCCAGGAATCTGCACTGAAAGGCAGCCCTCTAAGGTAATGGAGGTAAAGAAGCATTTGAAAGGGGAGCTCCTGGAAGCCTATGGCTGAAATGCACCTCCCAGATTTTCTACAAACTAGTTGACAGTCTCTAGGAAGTCTTTTCTAAGATGTATTCACTTTCCCATAAATGCTACAACAAATCACCTCCAAACTAGGCAGCTTAATAGAAGTTTATTCTCCAATGGTCCCACCGATCAAAAATCCAAAATCAAGGTGTCATAAGGCTACACTACATCCAGTCCACGGGAGAGTCCACTCCTCACCTTCTCCCAGCTTCTGGTGGCTGTTGTAGACTTAGTTTATGTCTGCATCACTCTAATCTCTTGTCTCCATGGTAACCTGCCTGCTCCTCCTTTCTCTGTCAAATCTCCCTCAGGTATCTTTTGTAAGGGAGCCTGTCACTGGGTTTAAAGCCCAGCCACACAATCCAGGCTGATCTCTATCTAATGGTTCTTCACTTAGTCACATCTGCAAAGACCCCACTTTCCAATAAAGTCACACTCACAAGAGTCCACAATTAAGATCTGAACCTTTTTGCAGGACACCGTGACTCCACCAGCTAAGCAAAGGCTTTTCCTGGAGCTAAGATGTATTTATTCACTTTCCATAAATGCTATAACGAATCACCTCTAAACCTGGTAACTTAATAGAAGTTTATTCTCCAAAGGTCCTATAGTTCAAATACCCAAAATAATGATATCATAATTCCCTGAACTTTTTCTCTAAAATGGTGGTTACAAGGCAGGCTCATCATTGAGCTGAAGAATAGCAAACTATAAAGTCACCTGCTGTTCCTCCTTTATTGCCTGAAGTGTGTAGCAGGAGTACAGATAAGTGGTCTGGAAGAAAAGGTGAACTAAGCCTGCCCTCCGAGACATTTAGCACAATAGAAAAGTCAACATGTGCACAGTATAGGCGAGCCGGCCAGCAATGAGCACAGTTTTGCACGCAAGAACAGAGCCAGAGCAAAGACCATTTATTTGTTCCTTTCCCCTGTTTCTTCCTCCCATACCCTTGTTAGTCTGCACTCAAGCATATTATATATACAACTAACTTATTGGCTCATGTTTTGATTCTTCTCTTTTGTTGACACCAAAGGAAAGTGGACACCCTTTGCATATTGTGACCTTACTGGAATTCTCATAAGACCCAATTCAGAACCTGTCGGATTAAAAGGACAGATTGTGTAAAATATGTGGTGAATACTAAAGTGACTCTCAAAAAAAATCAAAAGGTAGAGGATTGATAGTGTTATGTGAAGTTCATTTTACTTGATAACGTGAGTCTATGGGCAATTACCTGTAAAGGAGATTACACTGGTTGGGTGCTGTGATGTTACAACTATAATCCCAGCATTCAGGAAGCTCTAGGCAGGGGGGTTCACAAGTTCAAGACCAGCTTAGGATACATAGCAAGACACTCTCTCAACAAAAGAAAAGGGAAGCTTCGAGGTAATGCAATAGTACAGTGCCCTCCTAATATGCATAAAGACCTGCACTTGATCCACAGCAGGAGAGAGAGAGAGAGAGAGAGAGAGAGAGAGAGAGAGAGAGAGAGAGAGAATGAACATACATACATATATAACACATCATAAACAAGTACAAACTATTTTATCCAATACATAACATGCACCCATTATAGATCTTCAGATGTCTTTGTTGCCTTTGAGACTGGATATAATTTACCACAAACAATTCTAGGGATTTTACTTCAGCTTAATGGGAGCCTTTGCATCTCCATTTCTTTGTCTCTCTCCATGAGTCTTTGTCTTTATCCAGGCAGAAATAACATTAAATCACTTTCACACGAAGGCTTAACTTCTGCTGCCAGCTGAGGGTCAGCAGTCAGGGCGAAGACAGAATGAAGAGCTGATTAATAGCGCTTTAAAGACTGGCTCAGGGGATGGAGAGACAGCTCGGCAGTTAAGAGTACTTGTCGATCTTTCAGAGGACCCAGGTTCATGTCCCAGAACCCGCACGTTGGCTCACACTCATCCGTAATTGCATTTCCAGGGTATCCAGTGCCCTCTTCTGAATGAAGTGTGCATGTGGTCCACATATAGACATGCAGGTAAAACACTTCAATCAATCAATCAATCAAAAAAGAAGAAAAGAATACTGGTTCAGGTTCAGATGTCTTAAAAGAAAGGTGAAGATCTAAAATGGTCCTGTGTCTTCAAAGATTTACTTCCAATCAGTGCTTCTCATCAAATGATACTGCCCTGCTGCTTCCCAGAGGCAAAGGGTCAGTTTTCTTTAGGTGTAGTGGCCCTTTTTTTTTCTTGGGCTCTGTTGGCTATTTGGTTGGAGCCCTTTTGGGCACTTGAAGGACAATCCAAAGACATAGTCAACTTGTTACAAATGTGTAGTTGCAGGGGGGAAATGAGGGAATAAGGAAACATGATCTCCTTGAGGGATTGGGCTGAGCACTTGGAGTGTACATTATATGTGAGCGAGCAGATGGTAAGAGAAGTGTGGGAGAATGTCTTTGCAAGCACCCAGGGTTACTTCAGTAGGAAGGGCTTCCTCCAACCGGAGAGCAGAGCCCTCCATGCAGGGATTCTATCCTTGAAGCATTCACCTTTCTAATTGCCAAGACTTAAAGCTATAAGTTCTAGAAGAAAATCCTATTTAGCAAAATGGGAGATACAAAGTCTATCAACGCAATAATTGCCCACCTGGTTCCGCACACACAGAGAACACTTCCTATGTGGAAAGTATCCTACGGTGGTAGAAGTCTTTTATGGATAGTTCTTACTGTTTCAGAAATCAAGTGGCACCCTATCGTCAGAAGATCAAATGATTCGTTGGCGTAAGTTCCATGCATTAGTCATAGGCCTGATAGACTAGGGTTGAGAATTATGAACTGATCATCTGACAGTGTTTCAGTCAAAGGAAGGCTATACAGGCTGTGTGTGTCCTTCAAAAGAGGTCAGCAGCTTGACCTCATGTGCACACTGGGCACTGTACCCAGAAAGTACCATACCACCGCACTCAGAAAGAATGGGGAAAGGGGAGAATTTACCATGAGTGGCAAAACAGTAATTTAATCCATGTGACTGAAAATATATGTGTACTGACCTGTACCTTTAAATTTCAGCTCCTCCTCTTCCTCTTGTCCTCCTCTCCCTCTTCTTCCTACTCCTTCTCCCTCTTTCCCCTCCTCCTTCTCTCCCTCCTCCTTCCTCCTCCGCCTTCTACTTCTCCTTATATAAACAAGACATAGTAAATAGCCCTGGCTGACCTGGAACTCATTATACAGACCAGCTCAAACTTGAAGCAATCCTCCTGCCTCTGCCCTCCCTCCCCATTACTGTCAGAAGTGCTGAGATTACAGATGTGCACCACCACATCCAAGGCTCGCGAAGCCTTCTGAAGGCAGAAGCTCAAGAGTGTGAAGACTGTTGTCTTCAGCAAACCCATCCTGCTACAGCATGCCCAAGTCTACAACATTATTTCTAAACACTAATTCACATACAAAATATCCCCAAAGAACACTCATCAGTGTCTTTGTCTTTGAAAAAGATTAAGAAGAATTTCAGGAGCAGGTAAGTACAGCCAGGAGTGCAGGGAACACAGGAGTGGTAGAGCAGCTGGGACAGGGTCCATCCCGGCTCCACCTGCACCCAGGAGCTGAGCAGCACCACAGCCATCTGTGCACCTATCCTGCCAGGGGAGATCTGCTCTGCAGGGAGTGATTTAACTCCCAGGTTTGGAGGTGAGGCCACCATCTTCTTTCTGGTGATTGAGCAGGTACAGCCAGTAACACAGGGAACACAGGAGTGGCAGAGCAAATAGGACAGGGTCAGTCCAGGCTCCCCCTGCACCCAGGAGCTGGGCAGCACCACAGCATTCTGAGCCAGGGGAGAGCCTGTCACCCAGGGGTACTAAAACAAGCTTGTAAGCCCACGGGAGGGACAAGCACCAGCCAGAAACAGCAAGACCAAATAACACCAGAGATAACCAGATGGCGAAAGGCAAACATAGAAATGTGACCAACAGAAATCAAGGTAACATGGCACCATCTGAACCCAATTCTCCCACAATAGCAAGTCCTGTATACCCCAACACACCAGAAAAGCAAAATTTGAAATCATCGATCATGATGCTGATAGAGGGCTTCAAGAAGGACATAAATAACTCCCTTAAAGAAATACAGAAGAACACAGGTAAACAGGTAGAAGCCCTTAAAGAATTACAGGAAAGCATAACAAAACAGGTGAAAGAATTGAACAAAACCATCCAGGATCTAAAAATGGAGGTAGAAAAATAAATCACAAAGGGAAACAACTCTGGACATAGAAAACCTCGGAGAGAAGTCAGGAGTCATAGATGCAAGCATCAACAACAGAATACAAGAGATAGAGAAGAGAATCTTAGACGCAGAAGATACCATAGAAAGCATTGCCACAACAGTCAAAGAAAATGCAAAATGCAAAAAGCTCCTAACCTAAAACATCCAGGAAATCCAGGACAAAATGAGAAGACCAAACCTAAGAATTATAGGTATAGAAGAGAGGGCCAATAAATGTCTTCAACAAAATTAGAGAAGAAAACTTCCCTAACCTAAAGAAAGAGATACCCATGAACATACAAGAATCCTACAGAACTCCAAATAGATTGGACCAGAAAAGAAATTCCTCCCAGCACATAATAATTAAAACACCAAATGCACTAAACAAAGAAAGAATATTAAAAGCAGTAAGGGGAAAAGGTCAAGTACATATAAAGGCAAACCTATCAGAATTACACAAGACTTCTCACCAGAAACTATGAAAGCCAGAAGATCATACAGATTCTAAGAGAACACAAATGACAACCCAGGTTACTATACCCAGCAAAACTCTCAATTACCATAGATGGAGAAACCAAGGTATTCCATGACAAAAACAAATTTACACAATATCTTTCCACAAATCCAGCTCTTCAAAGGATAATGAATGGAAAACACCAACAAAAGGAGGGAAACTACACACTAGAAAAAGCAAGAAATTAATCTTCTTTNTACTATACCCAGCAAAACTCTCAATTACCATAGATGGAGAAACCAAGGTATTCCATGACAAAAACAAATTTACACAATATCTTTCCACAAATCCAGCTCTTCAAAGGATAATGAATGGAAAACACCAACAAAAGGAGGGAAACTACACACTAGAAAAAGCAAGAAATTAATCTTCTTTTAACAAATCAAAAAGAAGAGAACCACACAAACATAACTCTACCTCTAATGACAAAAATAACAGGAAGCAACAATCACTTCTCCTTAATATCTCTTAATATCAATGGACTCAATTCTCCAATAAAAAGACATAGACTAATAGACTGGACACATAAGCAGGACCCAACATTTTGCTGCATACAGGAAACTCATCTCAGGCACAAAGACAGACACTACCTCAGAGTAAAAGAATGGAAAACAGTTTTTCAAGCAAATAGTCCCAAGAAACAAAGTGGTGTAGCCATTCCAATATCGAATAAAATCAACTTTCAATGTAAAGTAGTCAAAAAAGATAAGGAAGGACACTTTATACTAATCAAAGGGAAAATATGCCAAGATGAACTCTCAATTCTGAACATATATGCTCCAAATACAAGGGTACACACATTCATAAAAGAAACTTTACTAAAGCTTAGTACACATTGTACCCCACACAATAATAATGGGAGACCTCAACACCCCACTCTCATCAAAGGACAGATCAGGGGTACACAAACTAAACAGAGAAACAGTGAAACTAACAGGAGTTATGAACCAAATGGATTTAACAGATATCTAGTGAACATTTTCTCCTAAAACAAAAGAATATACCTTCTTCTCAGCACCTCACATTAACTTTTCCAAAATTGACCATATACTCAGTCACAAAATAGACCTCAGCAGATATAAGAAGACTGAAATAATTCCATGCACCCTATCAGATCACCGCAAACTAAGGCTTTTCTTCAATAACAACAAAAACAACAGAAAGCCCACATACACATGGAAACTGAAGAACATTCTACTCAACGATAACTTGGTCAAGGAAGAAATAAAGAAAAAAATTAAAGATTTTCTAGAATTTAATGAAAACGAAGACACAACATACCCAAACTTATGGGACACAATGAAAGCAGTGCTAAGAGGAAAACTCACAGCTCTGAGTGCCTCCAAAAAGAGATTGTAAAGAGCAGACATTAACAGCTTAACAGCACAGCTGAAGGCTCTAGAACAAAAAGAAACAAATACACCCAAGAGGAGTAGATGGCAGGAAATAATCAAACTCAGGGCTGAAATCAACCAGGTAGAAACAAAAAGAACTATACAAAGAATCAACCAAGCCAGGAGCTGGTTCTTTGAAAAAACAAGATAGATAAACCCTTAGCCAAACTAACCATAGGGCACAGAGACAGTATCCAAAT
>BDUI01000637.1:116597-159827 GCA_002335545.1 Apodemus speciosus | reverse complement strand
TCAACAAAAGTGGAAAATCTAGATGAAATGGACAATTTTCTAGACAGATACCAGGTACCAAAGTTAAACCAGGATCAGATAAATGAACTATACAATCCCATAACCTCTAAAGAAACAGAAGCACTAATTAATAGTCTCCCAACCAAAAAAAGCCCAGGACCAGATGGGTTCAATGCAGAGTTCTATCAGACCTCCAACGAAGACCTAATACCAATACTCTTCAAACTATTCCACAAAATAGAAACAGATGGAATACTACCCAATTCATTTTATGAAGCCACAATTACTCTGATACCTAAACCACACAAATACCCAACAAAGAAAGAAAACTTTAGACCAGTTTCCCTTATGAATGTCGATGCAAAAATACTCAATAAAATTCTTGCCAATCAAATACAAAAACATATCAAAACAATCACCTACCATGATTGAGTAGGCTTCATCCCAGGGATGCAGGGATGGTTCAATATATGGAAATCCATCAATTCAATCCACTACATAAACAAACTCAAAGAAAAAACACATGGTCATTTCATTAGATGCTGAGAAAGCATTTGACAAAATCCAACACCTCTTCATAATAAAAATCTTGGAAAGATCAGGAATTCAAGGCCCATACCTAAACCTAGTAAAAGCAATATACAGCAAACCAGTAGCCAACATCAAACAAAATGGAGAGAAATTTGAAGTAATCCCACTGAAATCAAGGACTAGACAAGGCTATCCACTCTCTCCCTACCTGTTCAATATAGTACTTGAAGTCCTAGACAGAGCAATTACACAACAAAAGGAAGTCAAAGGGATTCAAATTGGAAAGGAAGAAGTCAAAGTATCACTACTTGCAGATGATATGATAGTATATTTAAGTGACCCCAAAAATACCACCAGAGAACTCCTAAACCTGATAAACAATTTCAGCAAAGTAGATGGATAAAAAATTAACTCAAACAAATCAGTTGCCTTACTACACTCAAAGGATAAAGAGACTGAGAAAGAAATTAGGGAAATGACACCCTTCACAATAGTTACAAATAATATAAAATACCTTGGTGTGACTCTAACCAAGCAAGTGAAAGATCTGTATGACAAGAACTTCAAGTCCCTGAAGAAAGAAATTAAGATCTCAGAAAATGGAAAAATCTCCCATGCTCATGGATTGGCAGGGTTAATATAGTAAAAATGGCCATCTTGCCAAAAGCAATATACAGATTCAATGTAATCCCAATCAAAATTCTAACTCAATTCTTCATAGAGTTAGAAAGAGCCATTTCCAAATTTATCTGGAATAACAAAAAAAAACCCAGGATAGCGAAAACTGTTCTCAACAATAAAAGAACTTCTGACGGAATCACCATCCCTGACCTCAAGCTATACTACAGAGTAATAGTGATAAAAACTGCACAGTATTGGTACAGTGACAGCCAGGTAAATCAGTGGAATAGAATTAAAGATCCCGAAATGAACCCTCACAACTATGGCCACTTGATCTTTGACAAAGGAGCTGAAAACATCCAGTGGGGGGAAAAGGTGGCATTTTCAACAAATGGTGCTGGGTCAACTGGCAGTCAACACATAGAAGGATGCAAATTGATCCATTCTTATCTCCCTGTACAAAGCTCAAGTCCAAGTGGATCAAGGACCTCCACATAAAACCAGATACACTGAATCTAATAGAAAAGAAAGTAGGGAAGAACTGGAGCACAAGGGCACAGGGGAAATTTCCTGAACAGAACACCAATAGCTTATGCTCTAAGATTAAGAATTTACATATGGGACCTCATAAAATTGCAAAGTTTCTGTAAAGCAAAGGATACTGTCAATAGGACAAAACGGCAACCAACAGATTGGGAAAAGATCTTTACCAATCATACATCCAACAGAGGGCTAATATCCTATATATACAAGAACTCAAGAAGTTAGACTCCAGAGAGCAAAATAACCCTATTAAAAATGGTGTACAGAGCTAAACAAAGAATTCTCAACTGAGGAATACCAGATGGCTGAGAAACGTTCAACATCCTTAATCATCAGGGAAATGCAAATCAAAAAACCTTGAGATTTCACCTCACACCAGTCAGAATGGCCAAGATCAAAAACTCAGGGGACAGCAAATGCTGGAAAGGATGTGGAGAAAGGAACACTCTTCCATTGCTGGTGGGATTGCAAACTGGTAAAACCACTCTGGAAATCAGTTTGGTGGTTCCTCAGAAAAATGGACATAGTACTACCTGAGGACCCAGCTATGCCACTCCTGGGCATATACCCAGAAGATTCTCCATCATGTAATAAGGACACATGCTCCATTATGTTCATAGCAGCCTTATTTATAATAGCCAGAAGCTGGAAAGAACCCAGATGTCCCCCGACAGAGAAATGAATACAGGAAATGTGGTACATTTACACAGTGGAGTACTACTCAGCTATTAAAAACAATGAATTCATGAAATTCTTAGGCAAACGGGTGGAGCTAGAAAATATCATCGTGGCTGTAACAAAGCAATAGTGGGCAGAGTTAAGGATTTCAACAAATGACAGATGTGATGGCCGGCCACGCCTTTCAGAATGCCCTCCTACAAACTACCAACTTTAGACATAATGCAAATGATTTGGCTGGCAGAAACAGAGTTTATTTACCAGAGACATTTTCCTCCTTTGACCCGTTGAAAGCCCCCAATTCCCTGTATTAATTCCCATTCCACTTAGACTACTAGAGTGATCTCTGTTCTGACCAAATCCTGATTAATCCAATAAGGAATCCCCCCCCAAAAAAAAAAGACTTTCGGAATGATTGCTTTTGACACTTAAAATGTGAAACAGTATACTTGATTTAATCCAAACAACTAGGATAATAATTAACATTTCTACTGAACCAGATAACGGTCATTTCCAACCAATGAAACAATTTGGAATTGGTATTATGTGACTTGCTGATGACCATGGAGGAACTTTGTACTTCACATAGACTCGGTTACTGAGCGTTACCAATGATTCCCCCAGATAATTTAATATCATCTCCAATTTATAGTTGAGGACGCCACAGCTGAGATACATAGGATGATTCGCCCTGGGTAACAAAGCCCAGAATGAGAAAGGTTTGAAATCAAAGTCTTCACACGCTAACGTTTTCTGCTTCCGGAATTGATTTTTCACCGTGGTTAGTATGCCTTGATGACTTTGGGTAATCGGTATAAGGTAATCAACACTGTGCATTGTTCTGTGGCTACCACTGCATTCTTAAACCTGTCTGTTCTCCCAGATGTCAAGGTAACCCTCCCAGCCAGTTCATGAAATACCATTCAGCACCGTCTCAAAGGAAGGGGCTCTTAAGAGTCACGTCTCTAACAAAGGTGCTGACTGACAGGAGTGGATTTACAAGAAATACTTCAAAAATATTATTTTCTGGATAGCATATCACCAAGAGACTCATACGAGCCTTGGATGCTCCTGGGTCTTCTAGGACGTCCGAGTATCGACATCCTTCTTCCAAGGACCACCGCTTCCTTCACCCTGTCTGGAAATTCTGAGGCTTTTTACAGAGAACACATGTCCTTTTTCCCTGAGAACAATGCAACAGCACAGCTCTCTCTTTGGCAGGCAGCCTACTCAAAATATGCCCATTGGACTTCACAGCGAGAGATTTGGCGAGAGAGGTAGGAGACTGCACCACTAGCGATTCTCCCTGCCAGTTCTTCCGCGTGACAAAGCACACATGCATGCAAATAAGATGATCCTTCTCTGGCAGAGTAAATCGCACCTGGAAGTCAGTTTACAGGCGTGCCAGACAGAGAAGATGTGACACTGAGGAACCTGGGAGGCTGCCGCAAAGCAGGTTGGGAAAAATCCCCACCCAGGATGCCTGAGATAATATTTAGACGTCGTCGGAGACAATTGGACTCTGGAAAGGGACCCAGGCTATTAATAGCATCAGGTTAGAAGGTTATCAACCTGTTGGAAGGTTAGGAATATTTGCCTATTGATTCAAGTATTCTTCAAGGTGGAAAACCGTTAAAGTTCGAATAAATTAACGAAATGTAAGTCTACAAGCAGACCGTGTATCCTTTTAAGTAGTTTTAGGAAATCTTTAGAGTAAGGTTATCTCTTCAAATAACAGAACATGCAGGAATTTTATGAAGAGTCAGGAAAATATCTAGCTAAAAATGAAGAGATACCTCTTCATCACGAAGCCACCAAAATAATGGTGCCATTATAGAATCTGATTTGAGCCCGGAAAATATTCCTCCAAGAGTTTATTATTCTATGACCCAACCCATTTTTTCCTCTCTTTAAGTACCATTAAATTTTCCTAACAACAATGACAGCCTTTAAACATGTCTGCATGCTAACTGTAAGTGTGTGACCACCTTTTAGATAGTAGACACTGCTATAACTCCAGTTCCAAGGGATCTGACAGCCTCTCCTGAACTCAGGCACAAGAAACATTTGTGATAGACTTACATACATGCAGGCTAAACACTTGTACACATGAAATTAAATAAATAAATATTTTTCTGATTTTATTAATTAATTTATTTATTTACATCCCAAATGCTGCCCCTCCCAGTCACCCCTCGCAGAGCTACTCCCCCATTCCCCTCTCCTTTGTCTCTGAGAGGGCAGCCCCCCCCCAAGTATTCTCCACCCCCTGATGCATCAATTTGTAAGAAAAGAAAAATGTGATGGAAAGTGATTGAGAAAGGGATTGAGAATTCTAGAGGATTCAGCCCTCGTGTCATAATGACTAACCTGAAACCATCATCCCAAGAAGGTGGGTCAAGATGCTCTACCCTGCAGCCTTTCAAGCCGCCATCTGCAATTCTCTGTCATGTATGTAAGCTATCTCAGACACTCTCCCCGCAGGTTTCAGATGACTCCCACCACAGCCAACATCTGATGACAATCATGTAAGAAATTTCAAAGAAGACCTGCCCAGTTGGGCTCTCTTCAGCTTCCTGAAGCATAAAGGCATAGACCAGACAAAGCAGTGCTCTCCTTGCCCAACTGATTGCGGGGGTGACTTAGTCCTCATCAAAAGACTCTGGAACAAGCCAGGCGGTGGTGACGCACACCTTTAATGCCAGCACTTGGGAGGCAGAGGCAGGCAGATTTCTGAGTTCGAGGCCGGCCTGGTCTACAAAGTGAGTTCCAGGACAGCCAGGGCTACACAGAGAAACCCTGTCTCAGAAAAAAAAAAAAAAAAAGGACTCTGGAACAATTTACAAAAAGCAATTTTGATCAGTCCCCCAAGTTCCCGAGTCATCACTGCTAATGCCTTTCACTTTATAATTTTCAAAGTACAAGCATATAAATGTTCTCATTTTCTTTTTTTATAGATTTCATGTGAAGAGGTATAATTAACAAAAATCCCTGAGAGGGAGACAAATGTTTAATATCTCAAACAGAACTTGGACTGTTGTCCTCTTACTACACAATAGATGTTGACTGGGCAGCACCTCAACTGTGGCAAAATGTTTTAAGTGGCTAAAAATTGTATCTGTTCGCAGGCACTGGAGTATAATAGAAACGCTACAGCATCCGCCCTTCCTTGTTTCCAGACTGGCCATCTCCTCATACATTTGTATGTTCTTATGCATTTTTAAAAAATGCAATGAAGCAATTGGTAGAGAAGATATATGACAACCAATTCTTGTTTTCCTTTATATGTGTAACTAGGAATCTGATTTCCCAGTCATTTTGCCTTCAATATTGCAAGAAATAGGCCAGGCTTCAGAAACGAAAATAAAGCCGAATGTTAACCAAGTGTGGAAAGAGATACTTTGTAACCGCTCTCTGGATTTCACATCTTAAAACACACACATTGGCAACTGATTGATTTGGGTTCTCAAAATTTAGAATTTGCTTAATCCTAAAAGAGCCTACCAAAATCTGGCGTGCTGTCTGGTTGGTTCTGAGCTCCCTGTATTAAGTTTCCACAATGACTAAGTCAACAAAACCACATTGACTGCTTTTTTTTTTTAAGCTAGGGGCACTGATGTGATACAAACAAGTATAAAATGTGCTTCCAGCCTTGGAAAGGCCTATGGTCTGGAAGGGGCTGTGCAGAGAGAAATTTGCATATGTGAAAGCAACACAATGGAAGGAAGGAATTTCCTGGTCTACCTGAAAGGGGTTTTAGAGAGAAGAGTGAAATGCTTTATAAATTAAAAACCACTGAGCAAATTTAATATAAACGGATGTGTAAATTAAAACAGGATGCTTTCATCCAAAATAGTGGTTAGGAGCTAAAGACCTGGCTCAGAGATAAAGAGAACATAATGCTATTGCATAGAACTTGAATTTGGTTTTCAGCACCCAAATGGAGCAGCTCACAACTTCCTGTAACTCCAGTTCTGGGACATTCAACGCTCTCTTCTGGCCTCTGAGGGAACTGCACACACACACACACACACACACACACACACACATTTATACACACAGAGAGATACATACATACATACATACATGCATATATATATATATAAAATACAAAATTTAAATTTCAAAAAATGGTCGTTAGTAAGTTCCATATTGCTTCTGCCTAATGTGTAGAAAGTGCTAAATTGTATCTTAGTGGTTAACTTTCACCATGAAAGTGTTAAGCTGTACCTTTTAGGCTAACCAAAAAGAAAAAGTCCCTCACCAGCTACCAATCTCTTCTCTAATTCTGTACATCACAGAGATATCAGATAGATATTAGTGAGAATTAAAAAGGATTCACCAGGAAGTACAGGTCACTGAAACTTACTATCAAACTGAGGTCAATCTGCGTAGATGAAACATACTTAAAACACAAAGGGCAACCTGGGTTTGGTGGTGTGCATTTAAATAATCTCACAACTTTGAGAGACTGAGGCAGGAGGATAGTGTGTTTGAGGTAGCCTGGGCTACCTAGTCAGTTCCAGGCTAATCTGGGCTACAGGATGTGGGGAGGGAAGAAGAGTAGGAAACACGGAGGAGGGGGAACGAGAAGGGGAGGAAAATGAGATTTATAAACCATTTAAAAGTTTCTCACAAAACTTTTGAGAATACATATTTACATGCTCTCTGTTTATCTGGTTCCTCTCCTCTACCATCAGGTGACATGCTATCTTCCAAAGAAATAAACCAAAGAGTTTATTATTTCCAAAGAATTAAACAGAAGAGTGAACTTCTGTTTGTAGCAGGCACTAGATCCAAGTGCTGACATAAAGATATTGCTAAGAAACGTGAGACCTGAGAAATACCAAGAGCAAAACATTCAGTTTGTTTGGATATGTAAAAACAACAAAATAACAACAAAAAATAAACAGTGCCAAATTTTGTTCTTTTTAGAGCAATTCACTGCATAATGCTTTGTCATACTGTGCCAAATAGACACCCAGTCGTATGTTCCTTCCACCTGTGACAACCAACAATATCTCAAGACATTGTCGGGTATCCCAGGAGACATTTATCATTACATAGGAGAGATGGGTGACCCTTGGTCGAAAACCACTCCACTCATAGTCACCAGATGACAGCTTCAAGCTCTGAGTTCCTATCAGGGTACCAAGAATGCAAGAGATATTCCCTTCATCCTCCCTTCACACTCAACCTTTGTAATTACAGGTGTCACTTTTCCTCTCTGTGCCCAGTTGTAAAACTTGCCCAGCTGCTCACCTCAATAGCATTCCAAACCTATCTCAAAACACCATCAGACACTGTAAAACAGATGACAAGGTGTCCTGAACTATTGACACTGTTAAGACACCCAATGAATAGGGCTTCTCTGCTGTTACCCAGGGGTTGACAGGAATGGTTCGGAGTCTCCCCACATGAAAGCACTCATCAGTGGCTATAAAAGATAACCTCTTGCCGTGGCAGAAAATCAAAATCGCAATAAATTTCAAAAGAGAAGACTGGGGAGGAGGAGACATAAAGGGGTGATGGAAAATCTCAATCGAGAACAGACTGGGTGCAGAGAAAGAAAAGGAGCTGTGCAAGCCTTGATAGCTGCAGAGGAATGACCTTGGCCTGACAGAACAGTTCAAAACTGGTGCAAGCACGTCAAGAGGCTCCAGGTGTTTAAAAGCCTTCTCTCTTTCATCAAAACGGTTTCCGTGTTAAGTTGAAACTACAACGACAACAACAAAAAAATCTTTGTCTTTAATTCTGGCTACAGAGAAATTCCGTTTAGAATCTGTTAAATAGCTCATGAAATTAAAATTCACACCTGAACTAAAAGTCGTCATCTTCTTTTTAGTCATATTAAGATTCCAGTGTAGAGGGTGTGGAGAGATGGCTCCACAGTTAGGAGTGAGTGCTACTCATGCAGAAGACCTGAGTTCAATTCCCAGCACTCACATCCATTGGGTGGGTCACAACTGCCTCTGTCCTTCATGGGGACTTATACTCATGTGCATGTACCCACACTCGCATGCAACAAAAACACATGATTAAAAGATTATAAAGGACCTGGAAACATGACTTGGGAGATAACAGCACTGGCTATTCTTCCAGAGGACTTGGGTTTGATTCCCAGAACCTACATGAAGGCTCATAGCCATCTGAAACTCCTGTTCCAGGGGGATCCAATGTTCTCTTCTACCTCCATAAGCACCAGGTGAGCATGTGATACTTAGACAGACATGTAGGCAAAATGCCCACACACATAAAATAAATATAATGTTTTTAATAATATAAATATTTTTTAATCTAGGGTGTCTTCCACAGGAGATTTTGGACAGGGGAGTTCAGACAGCCTTAGATGACCCTAGCTGGCATCAAATTCACTCTGAAGTTGATCATGATCTTGAACTTCTGTCCTTTCCCCTTCAAAGAGGCCACAAGGATTTCAGATGTGTACCATCACATCAGGCCTCAACCAATCAACACGGTAACATGAAAGGGGAAATCTCACAGGCTCCAGGCCTAAACAAAGAACTGCAGGCAATTAAGGAATGTGGGGAATGGGGGAACCCAGGGAAGAGTGCCTAGTTGTTGTCCAGTTCCAATTGATCAGCCCTGAAATCATAGGCATACAAGTTACATTAAACAAGCTGAACACGTTGAATTTATATATGTATGCATGTGTATGTGTAACAGCAATAATTATTTTTAAAAGAGAGAATGAATTTGATAGAGATAGGAAGAGGAACATGGGAGGACTTGGAGGGAGAAAGGGGAAGGGGAAATGATATAATTATATTTTAATTTCAAAAATAAGAAAAATTTTTAAAAAATAAAGAGGGAGGCTGAGGAGATGGCTCCATCAATAAGGTGTATGCAGAATAATCATGACAATATGAGTCTGGATCCCCAGAACCTGTGTAAAAGCTTATGAGGCAACACACATCTATAACCTAGCACTGAGAGGGACCCCTGAAGCCCATCAGTTGCTGGCCTAGCCCAAACTGGTGGGAAACCAAGATTCAAATGTTAGGCAGAGAGTGACAGAGGAAGACACCTGATATCAGCCTCTGGTCTCTACATGCACACACACATGTATGTACTCATGTATACACACAGTCTAATTAATTAATTTCAAGTATTAAGTATCAAATTCTGCCATTTGTGGAAGCAGGGGTGGAACAGGAGATCACTATGCTAAGTGAAAAAGACCAGACACAGAGAGGCAAGGACTGCCTAGTATTAACACCCATGTGGCACATGAAAAGCTGACGTTGGACCAGGATGATTCAATGGTAGAACACTTACATTTTAGCATCCAGAAGGCCCTGGATTTAACTCATAGCAACACACATTGCTATTATAAAAGTTTTGTTGCTCAGCATTACTCTACAGGAATAGTTACAGAATGAACGTGTAGGGGGGAAGCAGGGGTATTAGAATGGCTTACAGGCTGTGGTTCCGCTAGTCCAACAATGTCTATCTATAAACAGACAGTCCAAGAATCCAGTAGTCGTTCAGTTCCTGAGGACTGATGTCTCAGCCGGTCTTCAGTATATGCTATAATCCCAAAGCGGTAGATTCTGTTGCCAGTGAAGAAGTGGACCTGACAGCAAGCCGGCAAAGAGCAAGCTTCCTTCTTCCATGTCCTCTATCTAGGCTGCCAGCAGAAGGTGTGGTCCAGACTAAAGGTGGATCTTCCCACCTCAAAATATCTGGATTAAAGGTATATGTTTCCGCCTCAAGAGTCACAGATTAAAAGTGGGTCTCCTCAAATCAAATGATTTAATGAAGAAAAAAAATCCCGCGTAGATATGCCCAGCCACTAGGGGTTTAGTTAATTCCAGATATAGTCAAGTTGACAGCCAAGAGTCATCACAAGTGCATCCCCTTGTCAACTTGACACACAATCATATGTCCTTATGTCATGCTTAATTTCCAAATGAAAACAATAACCAGGCCTAAAGTGATGTAAGTATCCCACAGACGTTCACGCATGCATTGTATATTTAACCAAATCATAATTACACCTCATACTGTACACCTCATGGTGTTTTGAATAACAGTGACCCCCATAGGTTCATATATTTGAATGCTTAGTAACCAGGAAGTAGAATTGTTCCAAAGCATTACAAGGATTAGGAGGTGTGGCCTTACTGGAGGAGGTGTGGCCTTGTTGAAGGAAGTATGTCACTGACAGTGAGCTTTGAGGTTTCAAGAGAAACGTCAGGCCAAGTCTCTCTCTTTCTCACTCTCTGCCTAAACGTCATGATGTAGCTCTCAATTAGTGGTCCTGTGCTTGACTAAACACCGCCATGCTTCCCGTCATGATGATATGAACTAACATTTTAAAACTGCAAGCAAGCCCCTAATAAAATGCTCTCTTTTTATAAGAGTTGCCTTGGTCATGGTCCCTTTGCAGCATTTGATTAAGGCAAAAGTTGGTAACAGGGAGGCCATTATTACTGTGATAAGCCTGTCCATGCTGTTTGTTGGTAGAATGTGGCCTTTGGGACTTTGGATTAGGAAAGCAATTAAACACTTCAAGCAAGATTTAATGGACCATACCAGTAAGAGCATAAAAGACAATGCTGAGGGTGGTTTGAACCATGGAGCCCAGCTCAAGACGTTTCAGAGGGGAAGAATATTCATTAGTGGCCTGGAGATCATTCTTGTGATATTTTGGCAAAGAATGTGGCCGCTTCCTGCCTGTAACTAAATTATGTGTTGGCAAGGGGAGATTTCAAGACAGTCTAGAACTGACTCTGTCGTGGAGTCATTAATAATCAGTCTTATGCAGATCTATAATGAAAAGGAGCAAGCTGGCCAAAGAGAAATACAAAATGTACAGTTCGAGGAGAAGAAGAGCACCAAGAATGTAACAGAGCTAAGTCGGTGATAAAAAGTTTAAAGAAAAGCTTGATGCTAAATGGAATAAAGAGAGTGCAGACCTCAGGGTAAGACCTCACCCAGCTAAGCTTCCAACTTGTGAAAATGAATTAACAAAAAGCTCAGACAGTGAAGGAAACCATCCTCAAAGAAAGCTGATGTAAATGTAACTGAAGGAAGAGGCCAAGTTCCAGCCCCATCAAGTTGCAGAAATTCGTAGCTTTGGACCCCTGGTTTGGCTTTAGAGTCAGGGACACAAGAACAGCGTTGTGGAATCTCTCTCTCTCTCTCTCTCTCTCTCTCTCTCTCTCTCTCTCTCTCTCTCTCTCTCTGGGTAAGGAAGGTATGGAAAGCTGAGGCCCCACATGTGTCAGGGGTGGTTCTTGCATGGAGGCCCAGAGAAGCCATTTAGTGAAGCTGTGGAGGTAAAGCCGGGATTGTGTTGGAGACCCCAAGGGATACCTGCCAAGGATTGCTGCTCACAGAGTGTTGGAATAGCCCAAGAGAGAGATGAGTGTGTTACAGTCAACAAAGCTGAAAGGAGCTGGAGTTATGAGTAGCCCTTTGGCATCAGACGTGGGAATGCAGCCTTTACTCCCTTCTGGAATGGCAAAGCATATTCTGTGCCATTGTATGTTGGAAGCATCTATTTTTTGATTTTGATTGTACATGGGGTTACAGTTAAGAGATTGTATTGAGTCTCAAAAGCCCGCGCCTTTGGACTTTGGACTTTGAAGCAGTCTTGAGACTGAGAGACTATGAAGACTTTTGAAGTTGGACTAAATGCATTTTGCATTATAATTTGGCTATAAGCCTATTGTGGTCAGGGAGTGGAATGTGGTGGTTTGAATAAGAATAACCCCCTTAGGGTCATAGGGAGTGGAACTGTTTGAAAGGATTATAAGGATTAGGAGGTGTGGCCTTGTTGGAGGAACTGTGTTCTAGGGGGAGGGACTTTAAGGTCTCAATCAATCAATCAATCAATCTCTCAATCTCTCTCTATCTCTCTCTCTCTCTCTCTCTCTCTCTCTCTCTCTCTCTCTCTCTCTCTTCCCCTCCTGCTTGTGGATACTGTTCCAGCATCATGTCGACCTGCGTGCTTCCTCTAATGATGACAGTGAACTAAACCTATGAAACTCTAAGCAAGCCCCCAATTAAATGCTCCATTTTATAACAGTTGCCTTGGTCATGGTGCCTCTTCACCACAACAGAACAATGACTAAGACAGAAGATGAGGTATCAAAAAGTGATATGGGCCTGGAGAGATGCCTCAGTGGTTAGGAGCACTGGCTGTTCTTCAGAGGACCCAAGTTCAGCACCCACATGGCAGTTCACAACCATTTGTAATTCTAGTTCCACAACAACCTGACACCTTCTTCTGGCTTCCACGGGGCACTGCATACATGTGCTACACAGACATACAGGCAAAACACAAATATATTTAAGATAAAATTTAAATTAAAAAATCTTAATCATATACTCTCATTTGATTTTTATGTTTTTTTATAAATGTACACTTTTTATGTTTTTTATAAGCCAGCTAACAAGTAAATTTAACCTAAGAAATAAATGAATAATACCCAAGAACCTGAAATAGGCATATCTATTAATATAACTACCTAAAAGCTTTGTTACAAAACGTTTACCAATGGCTAATACAATCTCTGCACCTAGCCTGAATCCTAAAGTCCTATGAAGTCTCTTTATATCTCAAAATTATTAGTTATTATTAACCTCAGCATATTAGTGAGAACCGTGACTTTGAATTTGTTTTATAGCTTATGAGGTATAACTGATATAAAATGGGGATCCTAAGATCTATAATTACAGGCTGGGTTTAAATGTCTTACATGCAGGCTAAGACAGACTTTCAGAAGCCTCCCGCCCATTTGTTTGTGGAATAATCGAATCCCAGTATTGGTTTCTTAGTCCTCAATGTATGTTCTTTGAAAGGTGCTAGAATCAAAGTGTACCCAAAACAGTAAAAGATGGACATGCCACCCCCAGGACAACTGGCAAAGCTCGTTCAAGGTTTGAGCTATCTGCTGCAAAGCACGGAGCACAGAAAGAATGAGAGACACCTCTCTCTGTGGTCTTGGGGGCATGAAAACATCAGGTGGAGCTTCACGAAGAAGGTGCCTAAAATGCCCTCTCCACACCCAGGCTCCATGGACACCAGCTGTCACTGGTAGGAAAGTGTCATCCCAGGCACTAAAGGACGAGGCAATGTCCCCTCCCAAGGCAGTAATGCTCCGGAGTCTGCAGCTGGTTATAGCCATCCCCCACGAAGTTAAATCCTTTACCCACCGACTTAGCAGGGGCTGTGTCCTTTGCGTGCCTGTATTGAGAGCTCACTGTCCACCCCTCTCTCTTGTAAAAAAAAAAAAAAAATGCAGAAAGTCATAAAACTCATAAGGGGGGAGCTTTGGAGATTCAGAAATGCCAGCTGCATATCCAATATCCTTCTGCTCTCTGCTTAATATTTAAAGGAATTTTATAATCCTACTCTTATAAATCACCCAACCGATCTCTGCCAAAGTTCCTAATTGGAAAATAATAAATGCTTTCAAATGATTAAGGAAGTTCTGTTTCCGGTGAGGATGGAGGGAGATACAAAGGGCCGTTGTTTCTCACTGTAGCGGTAAGAACAAAGCCACCCTCCGACACAGTTGTAATACAGCAGCGGATGTGGAGGATGAGCTAAATTTCAGACAGAGCTGAGCAAGGAGCTACAGTCACCTATGTCCATACCTCAGACCAGATACCAAGGCTGACGACGCTTGGGCAGGAGAGGATACTTGTCATCTGTGGAAGAAGGGGGCCTGAGGAAAGATCAGTCAGGCCTTGACAACAGAGCAAAAGAAGAATCTGGGCAAAAGAATTCTCCTTTATCAGGGAAAGGCAGCTGCCTCCAAGCCTAATAACCTAAGTTTGAACCCCAAGAGGGAGCCAAGTCCTGTAAGCTTCCCTCTGACCTCCAGTAATACACTGTGGTGTGCACATGCCCATATCTATAAACACACATGCACACACACACGTACACACGCATGCACGAGTGCATACACATACATACTAAGTAAATAAAATGTTTAATAAATAAAATGAAATAGCAAGAAAATTATATTTAACATATTGCCACTTCTGGATTTTTTTTTTCTGAAATACCAATGGACACGGGGCTGGAAGGCAGAGGGAGTTTTAGCCATTTCACGAGGTCAGTTCTCAGGGTTCTGCTAGAGTCGAATTTGGGAGTCTCAACAACTCCGCTACAAATCAAATCCCTCTGAGTACAAATCCTGAGAGGAGGTTGATTTGTCCTTCCATCGAAGAAGCAGCAGCAGCAGCAGCGAGGAAAGATGAGAGCTAAGCCGCAGGACAAACTGAGAGTTCCTAAATCCAGTGAGACACAGCATCCAAGGAGGCAGAGCTGCAGTCCAGCCCTGACCCAACAATGGCTCAGCGGGTAAGAGCACAGGCTGCTCTTCCGAATCCCAGCACCCACAAGGTGGCTCACAACCATCTGTAAAGAAATCTGACGCCCTCTTCTGGTGTCTGAAGGCAGTTACAGTGTACTTACATATAATAAATAAAATTTTTAAAAAAATGAATTGAAGAGAATGTATCACATGCCACCCCAACCCCACTAGCCATCTGACTAAAAAGCGTTCACTCAGTCTCTGAGAGAAATGGTTAGAAGAAAGAAAAATAGCACAGTTTACTCTCCATTGTTCTTTGAAACTCCATGAGTGACATGCAACAAAAATAGGTAAGCATATTGATCTGTGACCCAAAGGTGATCCTACTGATATGTGCATTGAACTTTGTTGACCAAAATCTTCAAATAGCTCCTATAAACTGATCAACATTTTTAAAGAAAGAGACAGGTTGGGAGGACAAGTGTGTTAGGAGCTACCAAAAGGACTCAGCAGGTACTTGCTGCCAAGCCTGATGACCCAAGTTCAATCCCCAGGACCCCCTCAGTGGAAAGAGAGAACTGACTCTTTCAAGTTGTCCTCTGACCTCTACACAGACACCAAAACATGGGTAATACCTAGAGGCATATATACACACATAAATATAAATAAATAAATAAGTAAATGTAATATTGTTATTTATTTACAACTTTATTTAAGTAATTTAATTACTTAATTAACCGAATATTGGGGGACTTTTCACCAGGACGTCTCCATTTGGGATTCCTCGTGGTTCAGCATGGGTTCCCTCACAATATACTGGCTACGTCTCAAAACAAGTGTTCCATGAGACAGAAAGTAAACGTTTCCAGCTTCTATTGCTAAGAAGTATCTGAATTTGAACTCGAGAACGGAGACATAGATATCATTTGCCAAGAGAGGAGGGTCAAAGCTCTTACAGACCATTGCTGAAACCACCCCAACCCGGAAAATTAGTGAACCACCAGTGTCACCAAAATGACTCCGTGAGTACTTGCCATGCACACCTAACTACCCCAGTTCCATCTCCAGAACAGACATGATGGAAGGAGAGGCTGACTCCTGCGAGCTACCTTCCGACAGTCATACATGTGCACACACAAGCTGTCTTAGTCACTGTTTTGTCGATGTGAAGAGACACCATGATGAAGGCAACTCCTATACAAGAAAGCATTTAACTAGGGGCTTGCTTACAGCTTCGGAGGTTTAGTCCGTTATGAGCTTGGCGAGAAGCTGGCAGCACGCATAGTGTGGGATCATTCGCCAAGAGCTACAACTTGATTGACAGACAGAGAACAAGCCACTGGGCC
This sequence comes from Apodemus speciosus, assembly GCA_002335545.1. Taxonomy (NCBI): domain Eukaryota; kingdom Metazoa; phylum Chordata; class Mammalia; order Rodentia; family Muridae; genus Apodemus; species Apodemus speciosus. The sequence goes on along the minus strand of BDUI01000637.1, from coordinate 143,812 downwards.
TGATATGGGCTTTGGAAACCTCAAAGCTCATCTCTAGTGGACACACTTCCTCCAGCAAGGCTACACCCACTCCAGCAAGGCCACACCCACTCCAGCAAGGCCACACCCACTCCAGCAAGGCCACACCCACTCCAGCAAGGCCACACCCACTCCAGCAAGGCCACACCTACTCCAGCAAGGTCACACCAACTAAACATTCTCAAACAGTGCCACTGCCCAGTGACTAAGCATTCAAATATATGAGCCTCTGGGGAACATCTTATTCAAACCACCACATATGCACACCCCAAAACAAACAATAAGTATTAAAATTTTTAAGTAAAATGGATGAACAAACCTTGCTATATTAATACAATATATTTCAATGTATCAATCTTCAAAAACAGACTGTCAATCTACACACATGATGTGGTTTTTTTTTTAAACACTGTGTTTAGTACAAGAAGTCAGGCTAAATGGAGTAAATATTGAATCAATCCATTTACATGCAGTTCAAGATCAGTCAGAACTAATTTACAGCAAGAGAATAAGAGTGGTTGCCTCTGGGGTGTTGCAGGTTGAAATGAGGCACGTAAGAACTATGGAGATGAAATTTTCTTTCTCTTCATTTGCATGAAGCCTTTTTAGGTTTATACATGTGTCCAAACTCATTCAACTGTACACTTATGATCTTTGAATTTTCTGCACGTGAATTAAGCCAAAAATGAGTCAGTCAAAATACCAACAAAACTACCCAAGCGCAGGTCCCGTTGTAGTGCTGTCCTGATATTGATTTATACAAACAAGCTATAAAAAATATAATTAGGACATTTGGGAAATCTCCATTGTGTTCAGGTAGAAGATAAAAACATATTGATCTGTAAATCCCAAAGATAGCCAAGTAGAAAATATGCATCATATGAAATATTATACGTAGTGTGATCTTGTATGATTAGAAATATAGCACGCATCTGTAGAAAAAGTGTAAGTGAGTATATTCTGGTATTACTATGGTATTCTCCATACCATGAGAATGCAATGCTTTGATTTTATATTTTTGCTTATATTTATTTTCTGATCTCACACCATCACAAGAACCATTCTTATTTGTAAGTTTATGTGAGCAACTTGAATATTGCTTAGGAAAACAGTATTTATTTATTTCCTAAACTATATTTTAGTTACTTTTCTCATTTCTGCAACCAAATACTTATCAAGAAGGAACTTCAGGGTGGAAGGATTTATTTTGGCTTACAGCTCAAAAAAATTCAGTCTATTACGGCAACAAAGGCGTGGAGGACAGAGAGTGAGGTGCCGGTCACATGGCATCCCCGCTCAAGAAGAACAGAGAGAACAGGAAGTGGAGGCTCCCAGGACCCACCCCCTCCAGTAACTCCGCCTCCTAAAATATCCACAACTTCCGGAACAGCAATATTATCTGAGCCCTAAGTGTTCAAAACCCAAGCCCACAGGCCGGTTGGGGTGGATGTCACAGTCAAACTGCAACACCTCTTTCCACAAATATAACATTCCTTTCTATGTTGGAACTGAATCTAAATGTATTGCGCACAGCATTTAGTAGCACATTAAGGCGATCTTTAGTAGCCCCTTAGTAAGACCAGTGAGCTAGTTCAGCAGGTAAAGGTGCCGGCCATGCAAGACTGGCAGTCTGAGCTCCACACCCAGGCTCGTGGAAAGACACACACACACACATGCACACACACACAAGAATAAATGCCGAATATAAAATAAAAATAAACTCTTACTAAATACTGCTTGTTGTACTTACATTTAGTTCTTGAAACCACTTTGTAAGAAAAGTGCTGCAGAGGGCTGGGGAAGTCTGGGAAGAGTCGGAGGAGTCACTATCGATTAAAATACATCGTACAAAATCCCCCAAAGAACAAATTCAAAATACTGTACTTACAAAGAAAAACGAATGGCACTGTAACCATACCCACTTGCAGATGAGAAGGCTGAGGCTCTGTCTGGTCACCAGGCCAGCCAAAGGCAGGGTCCCACTCCATCACCCCTCTGGTTATACAATCACTCTTGTGTTTATGCCAGTATGCAAGGTCTCTCCATTCTCAAAGCATCGTTTATGATCATGCTCAGGTGGAGCAGCATGTACATAAAGACGTGGAACAATTCTCCCAGACTTAGCAACTCACAGCCGTCCATTTGTGTGACTGGGATATGAAAGCAGGTGTGTGCGCGCTGCCCAACAGACGTGCCCCCCCCTCGCTTTACCGGTGGGATACTGTCTCTTCATACAAAGCCCTTGCAGAGACTATAACTTCATGCTCCCAGTGCTCAACTTATAAAATGCCCAGATAAGAGAACTGATATTTATGAAGGGTTATTTGAAGGAAATGAGCCCATCTATTTCTTTATAATCTAGAGCTAAAGCCCGGATCATCGGAACATTGCAAGATCGGAACATATTATCTTGGCCTCCTGCAAAATTGCTTTCCCTGAGCTCGGCATTCTGTCCTCTGCTTATTGGGGGATAAGTCAAGAAGACATTGCATGAATCCCACAAATGTGTTTGCAATCGAGAAGTCACCAGAGAACATTTTTATTTCGCCTCTCACTATCCTATTGGTAAGTCAACGCTCCAGTGAGAACTAGGGTTGTTTGGTTTTTTTTTTTTTTATTTCATGTTCTCATTTTATCAGTTGAGAATTCTGTATAATGTATTTTGATCATAACTAATTACCCCTCCCAGATCCGTGCCCCCTCCCTACCCACATGAATGTGTGTTCTCCTCTTTTATCCATAAGCCTAGTAGTTTATCAATCTTCCTAATGCTGCGACCTTTAATACAGTTCCTCGTATTGTGATGACCTCCTATCATAAATTTATTTTCATTGATATTTCATAATTGTAATTTTGCTACTGTTATGTATTGAAATGTGTTTTGTGCAATTGTAATGTAATGTACAATACTGTTATGTATTGTGATATATCTATGTTTCCTGATGGTCTTAGGTGACCCACAAGGGTCAGTCTAACCCCCAGAGAGGTCACAACCCACAGATTGAGAACTGGAATGTTAGCCCATCAAGAAAACTTTATGCTGCTCTTATATTCTTGGGTATGTGATCCTCCACTGGAATTTGCCTACACCTTTAAAGAAAATAGGCTCTCCTCTCCCAGCAACTATCAATTGCCCAAAACTCCTCAACCAGGTGTGGGGGTACTTCGAGCCCACTTCCCCTCGCCATACTGCATTTCTTCTCTGTCTGGCTTGAGCTCACAGATCTTGCGCATGCTGTCACAACTGCTGTGAATTCGAATGTGTAACTGCCCTGCTGAGCCCAGAAAACAGTTCTCCTACTCACCTGCCGCCTCTAGGTCTAAAAGTCTTTCCACCCCCCTCTTGTGCAATGCTCCCCGAGCCTCGGGAAGAAAGGTATGATACAGATGTCTCATTTAAGGCTGAGAACTAACTCTACAGTCGGGCTCATTCTCCATACCTTAAGTGGTTGTGAGGTTCGGTGCTAATCACTAAAGACGCTTAGCTGTTAAGGGTTGGCTCTCTTCTAAAATTAGGTTCTGGCTAAAATTATATTTCTTAAGGAGTTTCCTCCGCACAGGCTTTGTTACTTGGAAACGTTTAAGCAATGTTTCCCTCATTCCGACCACCCTTCCCAGCATCGTCAATAACAATGTGTTGCACTTAATCTTCAGAAGGCGGCTTTGAAGAGTTTGCTTCTATTGCTCCAGTTAGGTTTTTGAAGAAACTGAGGATGGATAATTAACCTAATTTGCTCAAGGTCATACAGGGGTTTCTCCCCCCACCCCCTTCGCTTTACAATATTCTCTCTGCAGACAAATGTGCTTTATTTTTCTCGTCGTGCCTGCCAGGTGATTCACAGGCAGAATTCTTACCCATCCTAACAGCTCTGCAGGACGCCCTCACCTGTAAACACACATGCTGTTTTCCTCTGTAGTTCTTATTCTGCATTACATTTTGAAATATCTTTTTTTGTTCCAAAACGGATAGACATCGACGGAAAATAAAAGGACTCCAACCCAAGCTTGAGATCTAGATAAAATTACCAGTATGTGTGCAACTCCCACGTTCTTTGTAACATAAAACCCAGAATAAAAAAAAAAAACAAAAAACAAAAACAAAAAAACCCAACTCTGTATTTCATTGAAAGTTTGATAGACATTCAAAAATACATAGAATTTTTGAAACAAAAATATGAATGGAATTGATTTAAACAAGAGACTGGACAAGAGGAATGAGAATAATATTTTACTTAATCTAACAAATTCAGTGAATTCAGAGCAGCGGAAAGGAGATAAGAGAATGTTATGTGCGGGAGCTCGGCCATTGGACTGCCCAGAGCTTCTCTTTTTAAAGCGGGTTTTCTCCTACAGAGGCCAGAAAAGCAATAAACTTAACAAGGCGCACAGAAGCACTCAGGAGCCCAACCACGAAAACCACTTGCTAGAACATGCTAACACCACACAGAGGGGCAATGCCTGCCCTTCCTTGGCTTTGTTGCAAGGCATGAGGCTTCAGCAACGACAAACTTTTATTTGTAATCATTCACAGCCCATTCCAATTTACTGCTGAGGTGAGAGTTTAGGTTGACAACCAAACCAAAGCTCCTTCACATCACGAAATATTTCTCAACTTTGACTCTATCGCATGCCTGTGTCAGAAAGGGACAAGACCCGTCTCCACGGGGGGATGGGTGGTCTCCGATAAAAATAAACTGCACTTGGATACTGTTTCCTTCCTTTCTTTCTTTTCTTATTTATTTACTGAATGAGGTTTTGCTACATGGCCCTGGCTGTCTAGAAACTCTCTACATAAAGCATGCTGGCCTCACACTCACAGGGTTCTGCCTGGTTCTGCCTCCCAAGTAAAAGCGTATGCCACCGTGCCCGGCTATGATTTATCACGATACTTATTGAGGATGTTTCCTCTAAAAGTCACATGAAAGACACGACAATGACAAGAGTGGATCATTTTGAGTTTTTTTTTTTTTTGAAAAGTCTACTTATTTAATATTTTATGAGTGTGGGTGTTTTGTGTGCCTGTGCCCCACACGTGTACAGTGGCTGAGGAGTACTCATCGACATGAGAGTTGAGAAGCCATTTGACGTTATACAAACAAGGCAATTTGTGACCTGTGTCTGAAGGTATGGCGCTCCTTTTGAGGTGGGGGGCGGGGGGAGGCTGTATGTTTTAGCTTGACAATGCTGCTACAGACCGAGTGGCTAAATCAGCAGAAAGGTATGTCCTTGCAATCTTGGATGTTAGAAGTCCCAAGTCTAGATGCCAGACAGATGGCATCTGTCTTCCTAAGAGCCTCCAGATGGCTGTCAATCTCCTTGTCTTCTCATGGTCCTCCCTTTGAGTGTCTGCATTCACTGGAGGATTGGGGACTTTTAATGATCCTATATTAACATAGTCACTTTTTTTTAATGTTTTTGCATTTGTTTGTTTATTGTATATGTATGTAGGGGGAGGGGTGTGCGCCACAGAACACATGTGGAGGTCAGGGGACAATGTGCAGGAGTCATTTCTCTCCTTCCAGTGTGTGGATCCTAGGGATCAATCTCAGGTCAACAGGCTTGCGAGCCGCAGCTTTTACCCGCTAGGCCACCTTGCCATCCTATAACTTAGTTACTTCTTTAAGAGTTCTTTAAGGATACTGCCATGTCTGGGGAGATGGATCTGTGGGTAGAGTGCTCGCAGGGACCTCGTCGGCTCTGATAGTCAGATCCCATGCAAACGCTGACACAGCCAATCCGTGGAGCACACTGGCCAACCAGTCTATGGAGTCAACAATCTCCAGGTTCAGTGAGAGACCCAATCTCAAAAAATAAATAAGTAAGTAAATAAATAAATAAATGATAAATAAGGAGAGTGATAGAGGGAGACACCCCAGTGTCAACCTCTGGCCACCAGGCACACACAACAAACGTAAACAAACTGCATACAAAACAAATAGATATGCTGTCTCCACACAGAGTCATATTTTGAGGTGCTGAGATGGAAATGTGGATTTGAGGGACATTTTGTGGTCCCCAATGGCTGGTCACCCATGCAAACACTGATACCTACACACACACACACACACACACACACACACACACACACACACACACACACACACCATGTCCTATTCTGACTGCACTGGTGTTCCAAAGCCAAGTTCCCAGTCACAGCAACCCTATTTCTCTTACACTGCGTGAATGTCTTAAAAAGCTGGGGGTTCTCTGCCTAAAGCACTTGGAAAAGTCATAAAGGGAAAAGAGGATTTCAACAACAACAACAAACAAAATCAAACAAAACAACAAACAACAACATATATATCCATTTTCCAACTCACAGGACATAGTCAACTGAGACGATATCCCAAACTCTATCCATCATAATAGCAATAGAGATGGCATTAATTTCTAGGGACTCTGCTAGGAAAGAACAAGCTGAAAGGAGTTAAGTCTGGGGTCGAGTAGAAAAATGYGGCTGGAGAGATGGCTCAGCAGTTAAGAGCATTGACTGCTCTTCCAAAGGTTCTGAGTTCAAATCCCAGCAACCACATGGTGGCTCACAGCCATCCGTAATGAGATTTGACACCCTCTTCTGGGGTATCTGAAGAAAGCTACAGTATACTCACATATAATAAATAAATAAATCTTTAGTCAGGTGTTGGTGGTGCACGCCTTTAATCCCAGTGCTTGGGAGGCAGAGGAAGGTGGATTTCTGAGTTCAAGGCCAGCCTGGTCTACAGAGTGAGTTCCAGGACAGCCGGGGCTACACAGAGAAACCCTGTCTCGAAAACAACCAAAAAGAAAAAGAAAAATGCAGCCGCCATCCCTAGAAAAATTTAAAATTCATGGTCCTCTTAATTGGACATGCAAACATCAGAACAGTTCTAGCTTTACTCCCTTATCCCCAAAATACACTCCGATCAGAGACATGTCTATTGCTAGCATATACGTTTTTTTCTAATCGCTAGTGATTCTTTTCCCTATCTACAACAGAGTTCCAAAAGTATAAGACCACAAATGAAATCTAAATTAATCATAACTTTTCCATTAAAACATGTTTTAAGATTTTCTTTTATGTGTATGCTTGCTTATACACATATACAACATGAACATGCAGTACCCAAAGTGACCAATAGAGGGCGGTAGGTCCCCAGAACTGGAGCAATAGGCCAGGGTGAGCTACTTAATGTGAATGCTAGGTACTGAATGAGTGATTAGTGAAGCTGTCTCTCCAGTCCCCAAAAGATGGTTTTTATGGTATTTTCCATCAATTGTTTCCTAGCCTTTTTTTTCTCATAATCAATACTATCAAGCATTCCCTAGCATGAAACTATTCTTTCCCATATGGTAAAAGTGGATCATTTTTAGGTTTTTTTTTTTTTTGAAAAGTGAATTTATTTAATATTTTATAGAGTATGGGTGTTTTGTATGCCTGTGCACCACATGTGTGCAGTACCAGAGGAGTCCAGAAGCGGGCATTGAATTTTCTGGAACTGGAGTTATGGATAGTTGTGATCCTTCACGTGGGTACTGGGAATTGAACCTGTGTCCTCGGGAAGAGCAGACAGTGTTCTGAACCACTGAACTACCTCTACGTTTAGTTTCTATACTGTTACTGAAAATTTGCGGCTGTCTGGTGTAGTTTTTGAAAAGAAAATCGCGGCCAGAGTTTGCAGTTATTTTAGGAGGCAAGTTGGACATGAGAAGAATGATTCCTGCCGGTCAGAATGCACTGTGTCACCTGAAGGCACTGAGCACGGCCTGTTGAAAGACGGAGGTCTACAGGACTCTGCTGGGACTCCTAGAATGGCCGCGTGGACCAGCCACACTGCGCCTGAAACCCAAATGTCTGGCGGCCACCTTTCATTAAGGGGGTTGGAAACCAGGAAGTTAGTTGTGTAATGAAAATGATTGATTTTCTGAGTACATTTTTCTTTTGTGATTTAAATTCTTTAAATGGCAAGATAACACTTGAAACATCACAACTTCCATAAAAAAATTCTTAAGTATAGAAGGGCTAAGATAATTACAGTGAATACATGACATATGCACATAATTATATCGGCAACCTGTTTCATTATTTTTTATTGGATATATTCTTTTTTATTATTGGATATATTCTTTATTTACATTTCATTTCCCTTCTCCTGGTTCCCCGCCCCCCAAAGGTCCCACATGCCCTTTTCCCTCCCCCCTGAGTACATTTTTTAATAACAAAATCAAAACTAAAAATGATCCACTCTTACTATATTTCTTTGTTTTCATTATTAGGTATTTTTTATTTACATTTCAAATGTTATCCCCTTTCTTGGTTTCCCCTCTGAAAACACCCTCTCTTATCCCCCTTCCCCTGATCAGAGGTGGGTGCTCTCAGCCAACCATTGAACTGAACACAGGGTCCCCAATGGAGGAGCTAGAGAAAGGACCCAAGGAGCTGAAGGAGCTTGTAGCCCCATAGGAGGAACAACAATATGAACCAACCCGTACCTCCAGAGATCTCAGGGACTAAACCACCAACCAAAGAATACACATGGAGGGACCCACGGCTCCAGCTGCATATGTAGCAGAGGATGGCCTTGTTGGACTATATTTGTTTCTACTCCATGGTTTATAGCCAGCTGCCTTCAAGGGAGCCCTGAATCTCTCAATAAAGAATATAAGGAAGTAAGACACAGATACCTATAGCTGTAATCCCAGCTTTAGGGAGGCTGAGGTGGGATTGTTATTTGAAGACTGAGCTACATAGGAAAATCCTCCTGTCTCAAAAGAAGGGGCCAGGAAGATGATGGCTCAGTGGGTAAGAGCACATGCAGTATATAACATGAAGACCTGAGTTCAAATCCCCAGTGGCCACATAAAGCCAAGTGTATTCCCTGTGGCTATAACCCCAGAGCTTAAGACAGAGAAAAACAAATCCTGGAAGCAACTTATGCAGCAGGCCTAGCTGATAGCAAGTTTTGAACTCAGTGAGGCACACTGTCTCAAAGATAGAGAGTGATAGAGCACGATATGTAATAGTAATTTTTATCTGCCAGGTTCAATTGTTGTCTTGGAGACTCCCTGCTGTATAAGTTCACCCTTTCTAGTTCTGTCTGAACTCTGTCTCAACTCGTCTGTTCTAGCTCAAAAATCCTCTCCAAGCTGACTGATTCAATCTGGCTTCTCTCTGCTTCTCACTGACTTGCTCTGCTTGAAAAAAGTGCCTCTGAATTCCACAGACTGAACTACACTTGCCAAGGACCAGCCTTGGTTTGGAGAGAGATTCTGAGAGAAGGGGTGTCTGAGAACAGCAAAAAGAATGACTCAACGTCAAATAATGGGTACAAGATGAAGACCTAGGTTCTGCTTGATACAGCTTATCCAGTCTGCTTCTCCCCGTGCTCTGCTTTCTCTCTGGAGATTTCTCTGTCTCTCTTCTGCTTGCTTGCTATTCCAAGAGATTTCTCTATCCATGTCCTGCATGTTCTCTCTCTCCCTCTCTTTCTCCCTCTCCCCCCCTCTGTGTGTGTGTGTGTGTGTGTGTGTGTGTGTGTGTGTGTGTGTGTGTGTAAGTGTGTGCGTGTGGGGTATGTGAATTCTCCCAGCAGTTCTATCTTTTTACCCTAAAAACATTTCTCTGGATAGCTCATCTCAATCTTTTATTTTACATATCAATCCAGTCATTTACTCTAGGTTTTCCTTTTGATTATCCTATGAATATCCCTTGACCCCAGTCCTTTGATTCTTAGGAGACAGAAAGCATACATTTTTTTTCTTAACATTGGAAAATAATTCAGAGATCTATCTGGCTTTGTTAAGCACAGACATTGATAAGCTAGCTAGGTGGGACCCTGTCCTGAAATTACCATTTCTACCATGCCTAGACCTCACCTTGTTCTGCCCTAGGCTGACCCTGAACTCGGTAATCTATTTGCCTTTGTATCTTTCTGGCAAGCTAGCTCATAGTAGAGCTACCTCTGTTCCTTTAGATTCATGAAACCCCCCATAATTCACATTGCATCCTTATATTTTTGCATAGTTGAAAATTTATATATTTTTGAACTCATGTTTTTAGAGTTCTTTTCCACAGCCTTAAGGGCTGTCCTGAAGGTCTCACTCTACTCCTGGACTACTGCTGTTTCTAATTACCATGGAGTCATTAACATTAACAGGGAGAACATTCCTTAAAGAATGTAAAAGATGTACATCATTGTTATACAAGCAAGCCTTATGCCCACAGCAGCCATTAACTCCCATGTTGGCTCACGCTGGGGCCCTGTCCAAGGGACAGTAACCATGTCACTCTATCCCCACCAGGGCCACACCGTGCTCGGCATGCAGCGACCACACTAACTGCACGAACTCGACTGAACTCAATTGCATTCAACTGAACTGCACCAAACTACCCTGAACTCAGCGCAACTGTACTCCACTGCGTGGTCAAACCTCAACTGAACTGCTTTCACTGAACTTCTCTCCCCACCCCCCACTGGCTCACTCTGAGCTGTTCTTAAGTAGCCTCTCTTTCCTGTCTTGCGAGAGTTGAGTTTGTCCTATCTTTGACTCGTTCTGTCAAAATTATTCTTTGATTCATCACTTTATCTACTCTTCAATTAGACATCATTGTTTGGGATTAGAGATGTGTACTATAGGCACATCTATATTCTAGCCAGAGGATTAAAGCTATGTGTCATGTCTGCATTCCAGCCAGATTACACAGACCTAGAAGGTCTTTGAATTCAATTCCTCGCCAGAGCAGCCATGATTAAAATTCCTCTACAATAACTCAATTAAGAGAATATTCACCCAGCATGTGTAAACCCTTGAGTTCAGTCACCAGAACTGTAAGTCAGGAACAGTGGGGTACACTTGGAATCCCAGCACCCATGATGTGGAAGCAGGAGGTTCAGAAATTCAAGGTCATCCTCTACTACATAACAAGTTTGAGACCAGCCTAAGACACATGAGACTCCACCTGGAAATTAGGAGAGGGTAGAGAGGGAAAGAGGGAGCGAGAGAGCTAAAAATGATTTAAACTAAAATAATTTGAACACAATAAGCAAGTTTCATTCCAGATAGAAATATCTGAAATATTTATATGCACATATATGTGTACATGTCCATGTGTATGAGTATGTGTATGCATGTTAAACAGTGCATATGTGGAGGACAAACTACAACCTTGGGTATAAATTCTTGCAGAACTACTTTATTTCCTGAGTTTTCTACTGAGTAAGAACAAGAGATTCACATAAGAGAATTATATCATTGAATTGGTCTTTGTGCCTCAAGGGAACAACACAACTGAGTTTTGGGTCAAGATGGTCTACATGAGACTGATTTGGTTTGGTTTTTTTACTCACATCTGCCTTAAGGATTGGGCATGATGATTCACTGTTCGCAGACTCAGTTCTCTTACTGCCTCTTGAAGTAAAAAACTCAACATCCCAACCAGCCGACTGAGTGGTTGGCAGGTGAGAAAAAGCTGGGATCACTGGTCTGAGTCTGGCTCATTTAGTTTAACATGATTTCCAGTTCCACCCATTTTTTTTTTTTTTAGCAATCAATATGGTTTTGTTCTCCCTTTAATTTTTTTTACATTTCAGGTGTGTGGGGGTGGGGGCTGTACCTACGAGTAACATGGAACTATTGTGAGTGTCAGAAGAAAACTTGGAGGATTCATTTCTCTTTTCCAGATCCTGGGAATCAAATCCAAATCCTTGTCTTTAGTGGCAATCATCTCTACCCCCTGAGCCATCTCACCAGCCCCAAATCTGGTTTTTCTTTATGGCTAAATACTACCTTGCTGTGTGTATAAGACCATTATTTTTTCAACCATTCGTCTGGTCCTGTAACTTAGCTATTGTGGATTTTACTACAAGAAACACTGTAGATATCGCCATTGTATCAACCTTGGATTTCTTTGGGTGTGTGCCAAGGAGAGACTGCGCTGAATCCCACAGTCCTTCTCTTTTCAGTTGTTCTTAGAGACCTTCATGTTGATTTCTGTGGTGTCGCCACCAGTTTGCACTCCCACCAATGCTGTTTAAGAGTTCCTTCTTCTCCCTCATCCTCACCAGCATTCATTATTAATTCTTTTCTTGATAACCACCATGCAGATCCAGTTAAGAGGGAATTCTCACCCTCTTATGCTTTGATTTGCATTTCCCTGGTAGCTAAAGGTGTTGAATATATTTTCATGTATTCGTCGGCCGCTGGCGCTTCTTCTGAGAAGTGTCTGTGTGGTTCGTTCACCCAACCAGCTGAGTCCTTAAGGATGATCCCAGCCAGTCTCCTTCAGGAAACGGTACTGTCAGCTTGGTATTTCCTAGATGCAGAAGCCAAGTCAAGATTAATGTTGCAGACCATTCACTGGGAGCAGCGTGCCTGTGCCACATGGAAAGAAGCAGAAGATAGAGGCTGATTCGGAATGTCACCCGGGACCACGGTTGGGAGAGCAAAGATGAAACGAAGAGCCTGTCCCATGATGTAGCTTTGCAAAACCCAAAGAGGACTACGACCAAACGCTACTTTTATAGGAGGAACCCTGTGCTGGGCAAAATGTGCCTAGCACCAGATTCATCACCAAGCTCAGTCATGGATGAGAAGCAGCCTGGAGACGCCTGGTTCAGCATGACGAGCGCAATGCAGTCTCAGTAGCTAGTACTGTCAGTCAAGGGAGCTCTCAACGGTGGGTTCTTTATCTGCAGATCGTAGCAGGGCACTTCCAGAGATCTTCCATCATCAGACGCATGTGACGGTGTCATGGGGACTCTGAAGCGAGCTTTGTCCTTTGCTATGGCATCTCAAACGGGACAACAGAATAATGAGAATTCTGTAAAAACAGATTGAGCTTCTGTTTTCTTAAATGGACTGTGCAGAGCATAATTTGGTGTTTGATAGCTTCTTCCATGCCTCGGCTTGTAGGATTAATAATGAGACCCAGGGATTCCATGATCATGCCCTCCAGAGCTTGGTCCTGTGTGTCAGCTCTCCTGTCAGATAATATAAATCTGATAAAACTGTTGGTAACATTTTAGTCATCTTGCAGTTTTGTGACTACCTCCCTACTAAGCTATCAGGTGACTACTTGCCACTGATTTCTACTAACTCTACAAACCACACACCTATTTATGAAAAAAATTATTATTGACTCAACAAGTGGACAGAATGGTGACTTCTGTACAACCACGCAGTTACTGCCATAATGATTCACTGATACTCCACTCACATCCCCCGCAACTAAAAGTCAGAATAAATTCCTAGATACCATGTTAATTCCTCTGCAAATTTCAGTATGCCTTTTCTTAAAAATTAACATCATAACTAGAAAGGGTCCACAATGATATGACTAGGCATTTATAATCATTTATTATCAAATATCCAGTCCGCGTTCCCTTTTCTGTCCATTGTGTCCATAAACTGTGCAGGTGCTTTCTCAACAGGCAGCCAAACAGTCCTTAAATTGCAAGTCTGTTGCATAACACTTTCCTCCTGGATTGAAACCTTCTGTTTTGGGGTGAAACTAAGTAAATCCTGGGGGATTTCAGAAAGAAAGTGAAACAATACAATGTTCTACTCAGGAAGTAAACGAAGCAAAGGCTTCAGGAAGTTCCTGAAACTGACCAGATTCATGAATCCCTTCCTCCCTCTCTCTCCAAGCATATATAAGCCATAGGAGCTGCTGAGGCACGCTCTCAGGCAAGTCCGGCTGTCCACAATAAGCAAAGACTAGCTATGCAGCTGGAAGAGACACAGACTAACTAAGCTACCTGAAAAGGACCCTCTCCAACCCACTAAGATACCTGGAGATTGTGCGGTGTGCTCCAAGATCCGTCATCCCTGCTAGAATGGGCTTTTGGTGACAAAGCTGCCTTTTGAGCCATCTCTGATCTTTTAAGTAATCCTTCATCCATATTCCTATAAATAACCCCAATAAGACTCATTGGTTCACCAAGCTAGGTTTTGGTAGTATCCTTACTTAGGTATAACATTAATTCCAGACCCAGTGTGAATAGATACTTAACATCTCCTCGGGAGCATTATCACACATCTAAGTCTCAAAGTCACAGATATGAATAAGGTGTGTCTGTCTCTGTCTGTCTGTCTGTCTGTCTCTCTCTCTCTCTCTCTCTCTCTCTCTCTCTCTCTCTCTCTCTCTCTCTCTCAGATTTTTATTTTATGTATGTGAGTACCCTGTAGCTGTCTTCAGACACACCAGAAGAGGGCATCCGATCCCATTACAGATGGCTGTGAGCCACCATATGGTTGCTGGGAATTGAACTCAGGACCTCTGGAAGAGCAGTCAGTGCTCTTAAACACTGAGACATCTCTCCAACCTTGAATAGGGTCTCTTATAAACTGTTTTTCTTCTTCTATCTCTGTCTGTTTGGATGGCTACCTATTTGTTGACTTACGAGGTCATGTGTCTTGAAGAGTTTCCACCCAATGGAGTCTACCAGCCTTACCTCTGCTAAGCCATCTTAATATATATGCATCTGGCTGCATGTGTGGGAGCCACACCCTTGAGCAAATGCTCCAAGAGTTTCTTCACAGAGAGGTCATGAGGGGAAAAAGTGAGCCCAGAAATTTCAAATGCTCATCAATTTGATGCTAGGCTTAACTCTTGAATGTCAATTAGCTACACAGGATAAATATCCTCCATGCTTTTCCTGGAATTTCTTAATTTTGCTACCTCGGGGTTTTTTATAATATATTTTTGCTATTAATATCAACAAGTCTAATGCCAAACTTGGTTATTTCTTTTTTAATAAATGACTTAGAGGCTAGAGAGAGAGCTCAGTTGGTAAAATATTGGCCTTGTAAGCACAAGGGTGTGAATTCAATCCCCAGAACCCCCACGCAAAAAAAAAAAAAAACTAGCATGGAAATATGTGCTTATGATCTCAGGGTAGGAAAGGAGGAGACAAGTAGACCACGGAAGCTCACTGGCCAGCCAATCCAGCTTACTTAGCAAGTCCAGCCCATCAAAACCAGGTGGAGCCAATTGGGGACTCATTAGATAAAGGAATTTGCCAAGCCTGGGGATCTGAGAGTAATCACTAAAATCTATATGGTGGAAGGAGAGAATCAATTCCTAAAAATTTCCAACTTTCATACATAGACCATAGCATGCACATGTGTGCATATACCCACATTCAATAATATAATAAGATTGACTTCTGTCTTGCATGAGCTCTTGCGCGCACACGCGCGCACACACACACACACACACACACACACACACACACACACGAATATGTACCCAATGCACACATGCCCCCACATGCAAATGCCTCACCAGGCTTTGTTTCCTGGTTGCTCGAAGAATTCCTTATCATTAGCTTCTGATGGTTTTACTACAATATATCTCCGTGTTGACCATTCTGGCCCGTTTTCTCCTGTTTGTTATATGCCCTTTCAATTTGTAGATCCTCACATCCTTTTATTTCACGAAATATTTGTTTCTTTTCTTTCTTTTTTACCACTTGGGGACAAGCTCAGGGCCTTGCACGTGCTAGGCCGGTGCTCATCTGAGCTGCCTCCCTGCCCAGGGCAGCTTTTCTTAAATAACACTCTTCACTGGGTTCTTTTTTTGTTGTGTGTCTCCAAAAGCTTCAAGAACATTGACGCTTCATTGACTGTTTTGCTTCTCAAGATGCTGTTGAGCTGACTCCTGGAGAGTGGGCTAACCTGATGCAATGGGGGAAAGATTATAATTAAGAACATTCTAGGAGGCTGGAGTCACGTGTGCCAGGACAGAGACTCTTCATTTGAATAACCACAGCTCTTGGCTGAGGTTGGATATGTGGTAAACATACAAATGTGGGAAAGAAATCAGACTGGAGTGACAGGACCCTCTTCATAAAATGCTTTGATGTCAAATCAATGTGCTTTGAAGTTTTTTGAAAGCTAATACAAATTTTGAAGTATACAGAAATCCTTTATAGCTATCACCACAGTGCCATGGGAAGAAACAAACTGAAATAAAGATGCTGCCTTGGCTTGCTTTGTGTTGCTGTGATAAACACCATGATCAAAAGCAACCGGTGGAGGTAAAGGGTTTGTTCTCACTTACAAGTTATAGTATATCACTGAGGGAACTCGGGGCAGGGGCTTGAAGCAGAAACGGAAGTAGATACCACCATGGAGCACTGCTCATTGGCTTGCTCCAGCTGGCTTGCTCTGCTAGCTTTCTTACACATCCAGGACTCACTGCCTGGCCTAGAGATAGTCCTTCCCACCGTGCAACAGACTCTCCTACATCCATAAGCTAGTAGGAGCTATACAGACATTGTCACAAGCCAACAGGCAACGGGCATTTCTTTAGTTGGGGTTTCCTCTTCCCCCAGGTAAATTAGGTTCGTGTTAAGAGGACAGCTGAAAAAAAAAGAAAAGAAAAGAAAAGAAAAAAAGAGGACAGCTGAATCTGACTGGGACAGACACTAAATGAGAAAAACAAAACAGAACATCAAAAAAAGCAAGCAAACATGAACAAGAAATCATCTGGTTCCAACTAGAATAGATAAATGCTGGCAATGAGCTGGAGGAAAGGGAACTCTTGTTTCGTTTTAGGCTTTTATTTTGTTCCGTTTTGTTTTTGCGACAGGGTTTCTCTGTGTATCCTCGGCTGTCCTGGAACTCACTCTCTAGACCAGGCTGGCCTCAAACTCACAGAGATAGGCCTGCCTCTGCCACCTGATGCTGGAATTAAAGGCCTGCGCCACCAGGGCTGCATGGTGTAAAGAGAACTCTTATATGTGTTCATGGGAATGTCAATTAGCCTGTTACTGTGAAGAGCAGTACAGGGCAAACTAGAAAATGAAAACTAGGCACTAGAGTTGGCTTTGCAAATGAGAGCACTTGTTGCTTTTGCAGAGGACCCAGCACCCACATAGTGGCTCACAATCACCTGTAACTTCAGTTCTGGGGGTCCACTCCCTCTGTACATACATAGCACACATACATGCATGCAGGCAAGCACCCATACACATAAAATAAAAATAGATCTTTGTTTAATAAAGCGCTCTGACTTCTGAGCATATACCCGAAAGTGAAATCAGCATTTCATAGAGACACCTTAATATCCTCGTTTAATGCAACATTGTGCACAGCGAACCAGGAATCCATGTCCATCAAGAGATAAAGGGAAAAGAAATGTGGTCCTTACACACGATGGAGCATTGTTTGTCCATCAAAAAGAATGCTATCCTACATCTTTCCATCAAATAGATGGGATTGGAGGGCACTGTGCTAAGTGCAAAAAAAGTCAGACAAAAAAGACATACAGTACGTGTTCCATCTCATGGGTGGATGCTTTCTTTTAAAGTTTAGTCTGAGTAGAATAGCAACTACTAGCTTGGGGGAGTACAGGGAGAGAGGTATAGACAAGATGTAGGTAATAGGAACAAATGCACAGCCCTCAAGCAGAGAGATGGCTCAGCCAGGAAGCAGGAACGTGCTTGCTGCCAAGCCTGGCACCTAAGTTTGAGACCCAGGACCCGTGCGGTATAAAAGGAGAACTGACTCCCACAAGTTGATCCCTGACCTTCACACACATGCCATTATACATATACACACCCTCACACATACACACTAAATAAAAAAATAAAAACACAGCTAGCTAAGAGCAACAAGTTCCAGTGTTTATAGCAAAATAGAGTGACCAGGCCTCCTATAACCTCTTACATACCATGAATAACTAGAATAGAAGAATACAAATGCTCCAAAAATGAAATGATACGAAAATGTTAATTTATCTGACTTGATCAGTACATGCACGCACACACATACATAATACATTGGCTACATATATTGAAATATATTAAAACAGACTACGGCTCATACATATGTAAAATGATCGCATTAATCAAAACCATTTTCGATGTTTAAGGAGATAGAAATGTTCATGACTCTGCTTTAATCATTATGCTCTGTGTCCAGATACAAAATGATCACACTGTAACCCACACACTTACATAGTTAGCTGATTATCGGAGCCAGCAAGAACAAAACTGAGGACAGTGATACAGAGATATATGTAGGTCGAATTAAACGGCGTTTAGAAATAGTATAGATACTAAACACAGGCCTTCTATGATCACGGTAAAGGGAAAGCAGCAGGCATGAGAATACCCCAGGCTGCATCTGTCTTCAACCAAGAAAACAGCAGGCAGAAATGAAGAAAGCAAACAGTTATCCAGGGATGCTCAAAGGAAAGAGGCAAGGGAAGAGGGGGAAGCTTTGGGCAGATGTGAGATGTTTGCTATAAACAGACAAAAAAAACCACAGTTGGCAGCTAGGAGCCTGTGAAGGAGACAACGTTATGCAGACCACTAAAGTGTGGATCTGGAAAACCTCTCAAACTCATGTTAGAGACATTCCAATTCCTGAAACCCTTCAAAGGCAGAGACTACTTGGAGTTTAGTTCACCAGGAGCAGATCCTGAAAGGCCCCCGAATCGGGGAGACCCTCACTCTAATCTTGGGATAAGACGACGCCCCAAAAAATCATGAGAGGCCGTTCTTGATGCAAGCACACGAGGTTTATTCAGGGAGCCAGTGCACTGGGGTCGCACTCGTATCCTGAGCAAGGACAGAGCAGATCAACCTCTCGCAGCTGCAGTCGGGAGTTTTTAATGAAGAAACTATAAAGAAAAGGGGAGTAGGGAGTGACTCATGTCATAAGGAAGGGGGGTCAGGCGGCAGTTTATGACTCAGCGGAAGGTTACAGGTTATCTCAGGCAAACATAGTTAAACTTTGAGCAAGGTGCCAGATGTCTCAGGAATGTGGTGAGCTAGTTCCCGGAGCAGGGAGTGCTGGGGAGTGCTATCTCAAGCTTAACAATTTCTCAGGCTGAGGGCAGAAAAAAAAAGCTGCTCTGTGTTAAGCTGATTGTTAGGGGTCTAAAAATATTGAGTTGGGGTCTCTCAATCCCTGAAGGAGACTGTGGAACCTTGGGCTCAGATGTTGCCTTGTTTGCATCCCAGGCATGAAGTGAATGGTTTGGTTATGTGTTGCCACCAGCACTGTCAGCACAGACTGTCTTGGTTTGGGTTCTATTGCTGTGAAGAGGTGCCATGACCAAGACAACTCTTATAAAGACAAACATTTAATTAGGGCTGGCGTACCATTTCAGAGGATTAGTCCATTATCATCATGGTGAGAAGCATGGCAGCATGCAGGCAGGCATGGTGCTGGAGGAGCTAAGAGTCTTTGATCTGAAGGCAGACAGAGGAAAACTGTCTTTCACAGCCAGCCAAGATGAGGCTGCAATCCCACCCTGAGTATAGCTTGAATTTATATATGAGACCTCAAAGCCTACCTCCACAGTGACACACTTCCCCCAACAAGGCCAAATCTCCTATTAGTGTCACTGCCTATTGGCCAAACATTCAAACCTATGTATCTATGGGAACCATACCTATTCTAACCATCACAGAGACCCAAAGCAATGCACCAGAACCTCTGAGATAGTAAGTCAAACCAAACCTTTCTTCTTCATAAGCTGACCCTCCTGGGTATTTGTTATAGTGACAGAGAGCTGACTGACTCCCAGAGCAAAGGGGAGGCCCTTGAAGAAGGGATAACAGGTAAAGGTGGAAGAGAGATGGGTCGAGAACATGAGCAATGGGATTGGGGTCACATGCAATCAGGAAAAAAATCTCTTTTCCTGATATGGGAATTAATTAGGAATGTTGGTCCTCTGGTGTGCAATGAACATCAGAGCCAGCACTTCTGTGCACTCTACTCTCTGACCTTTACAAGAGAATGTCTCTGCTGATACTATTGTCTGTGTACATGTTCTAAAATTCTTATTCATTCTCAACTTGGGCAACAACTGCAGCGTCCCAGCTTCTCAATCCAAAACAAATAGCTAAGAGTTAAAGTTTCCACTCTAGCTAGAAATCGTATGTTTTCTCACAAAAGTTGTTTCCTAAGACTGAACTATTTGTGGATAATATATGAGGTCTGACATTTTCTGGTGTGTCTGTGGGTGTGGACACGTGCATGTGTGGTGTGCATGTACGTCGGAGGTCAACCTCAATTGACCTGCTTTAGGCATCATCCATCGTGTGTGTGTGTGTGTGTGTGTGTGTGTGTGTGTGTGTGTGTGTGTGTGTATGATTGTTTGTTTACTGAGATGGGTGTCTGGAGTTCACCAGGGGCCCTGGCTGATAAGTGGGCCCCAGACCACCCTCCACCTCCCCACAACTGGGATTACCAACTTGTGAGACCATC
This sequence comes from Apodemus speciosus, assembly GCA_002335545.1. Lineage (NCBI taxonomy): Eukaryota > Metazoa > Chordata > Mammalia > Rodentia > Muridae > Apodemus > Apodemus speciosus. Next base: position 123,592 of record BDUI01000637.1, on the reverse strand, counting down.
CTGGCTGTTTCACATGGATTCTGGAAATAGAACTAAAGTCTATGCTCACATGACAACCTCTTCACCAACAGAAGTATATCTCTAGATCCTGGCTTCTTTTTATAAATCAGTGAAACAGGATTGAGTATCAGTTGAAGCTGGTTGAGTATCAGTACTGATACTGATTGAGTATCAGTAGAACTTGAAAACACAGGACCTATTGTCTCTGTTTTAGTGACATTTTTATCAACTAAACAGTTTTTAAACATTTCAAGAAAACAATTTTCTAATAAATGTGCTCATTCATAGCTATACCTGGATTCTACCCTAAGCAGAAAAGACTCTAGATGTATGAATTTCAATTATTGCTATTATCACCACCAAATCTTGGGGATTCTTTTTATTAAAGGCTATAAAACTTCAGATGCTAGTAAGATGGCTCAGCAAATAAAAGTGTGATCCAAACAAGCCCGACGACCTGAGTCTGAATCCCAGAACCTACATAGCAAGCCTGATGCAGAGATGCACATCTGTAATCCTAGAACTCCTAGAGGAGGTACACATCTGTAATCCCAGAACTCCTACAGGAGGTACACATCTGCAACACAGGAACTCCTACAGGAGGAACACATCTGTAATCCCAGAACTCCCAGAGGAATTACACATCTGTAATCCCAGAACTCCTACAGGAGGCACACATCTGTAATCCCAGAAACTCAGAGCTTTGTCATCCTTTCCATTTTTGTAGATGAAGCTGTGATCGTCCAGCTCCCTGCTCCGGTTCCTGCCACTCTGCCCTCTCTGTCATTATGGACTCTCTCCCTCTGGAACCATAAGCAAAACAAACTCTCCTTTCTGTGAGTTGCCCTTGTCATGGTGTTTGACCATGACAACAGAAAGGTAACTAAGAGTCAGGCAAAGAAGAGTAGTAATACAGCAGAAACGAGAGATCTCAAGGCGGAAGGCAAGAATCAATTTGCAAAACTTGACCTTTGACCTCCACACATGTCATGATGCACACACACACACACACATTAATAGTAAAATTTTTCTAAAGACTGAAAAGTTCACTGCTGAACACCACAATAGAATCGAGAAAGCCATTTTTGTTGCCCAAAATTTTAGTAGTAATTTGCTAAATATTTATTTTATTTTACTAAGAAGCCTTATCACCAAAAGTTACTAAAACATCTTTATCTATGAAATTATTATGTTATTAAAATTTTTAAGCTTCTCTTTCAGGATTTGTGTTCTTGCTTGCTCACTCGCTCACTCTCTCTTGCTCTCTCTTTTCTGTCTCACATATATTCTGTTCTCTCTTTCTCATACTCTCTCTCTCTCTCTCTCTCTCTTTCTCTCTCTCTCTCTCACACACACACACACACACACACACACACACACACACATACGAGCATATAAATGCTTTGTTGTATGATTTAACAGTCTTCTGGATTTTTACCAAAAGAAATCCCTCCTGGTCGTGCTTACAGAAAAGTCTATCAACATTCAAACCAATATACATTGTTAGCGGAAACCAGTAAGAACACATTACTTAACTTCTCTAAAGCCTCTAAAACAGCTAAACCCTATGTGTAGCAAGAAATCTCTGCAGTCCAGCATCATCTAGAACAAATTTTAAAAGATGAGGCTGGGGCAGTGGGTGGGCAGCGAACCATGCACAACTTGCTTAGAGAGGCACCAGCTTGAAAAGAGCATTGTCAGGCTGACAGAGCATTTGTCTGAGTAAATATTCTTCTTCATCCCTGAGCCACTGGAGCGTGAGAAGATGAACACAGACCGCACACTGAAAGTGTCTACCGAGTACTTGCAACATACGGGCTGGAAAACTCTCGATCTACTTGGTCTTTGTAGGAAGTGGCAGCTGAAGAGGAGGGGCTAAAATGAGGGAGAGGCTTCCACTTCCGCTTCTGCCCACCTTGAACCTCTCACCAAGGGAAATCCTTGGAAGATGGATAAAGTACAGGAAATATATGGGAGGCTACAAGAGGCACCTATGGCCCGAGGAATCTCACACTGCTTGTGTCATGGAAGTGAGGTCAACTTCAGGTATCATGTGCCACTCAAGCATGTGCTAATTCATCCGCTACACCCATAAAAGCGATGGTATAGCGCATGCGTGCTGAGGATCCCGGGGCTTCATGCTAGACGCACATTTTTCCAGTAAGCTATACCTCAGGCCCCAGAGGATTTCCTTTTTAATATCTGAAATAGAAGAGAAACGTGTGCCAATTTGTTTAATGAGGCCAGGCTAACTTTCTTATTAAAACTTGAAATGGATCTTGCAAGAAAAGTGAATTATGAACCAATAGTCATCATGAACATAATCACAAAACTGATTTCAATGTAATTTTAACTTTTATTTTAAGAAGATAATAGGCTGCAACCAAATGGAAATTATCTCAGGGTTCAAGGTTGATTTTGTATTGGGGGATGGAGAACTAATCAATACTTAAAATGGGGCTGGGGGAATACATAGAACCTTTGCATAGATTTCAGAAAAGCACTGAAACTTTACCATTAAAAAAAAAAACTTACAGTACAGTGGAAAAAGTGCTACTTTGATTTGATATTGAGGTTCTACAATATATCTATATAAAAATTTACATAATAGTGAAGTACTGAAGCCCTATTTCCAAAGGACCCACCTAGCTGCTTCTGTTCCTTATTGTAAATTAGGTCTCATGCTGAGTGTTAAATAAGAAAGAGACCTACCAACGGATAATAATGAAAAGCCCAAGCCTCTGATTAGTCAGCCATAACCTTCTCTGTGGCAAATCCAAATATAACCCAGAGAAACACTTTTAAAATGAACCGAATCAAGTGAGATTTCTCACTCGATATGAAAAGCTTGTATTGTTATTTATCAGAAAAGAGTAGACAGGAATTTTCACATGTATGCTTATGCATGGTGTATGTACGTGTTTGCACGTGTATGGGGACACATGCGGAGGACATGTGCACCTGTGTGTGCTCACATGTGAAGACCAGAGGATGCCTGTCTGTTCCCCATCACTTACAACCTTAGATGCTGAAGCAGGGTCCCTCAGGGTCCCTCAGGGTCCCTCTTGATCCTGCAGCTTGTTAGTCTGTAGTCTAGCCAGCCGACTCCAGACATCCCCTCCCCCGACTTCTCAGTTATAGTTATACTGCCACACCCACTTGTCACTTACATTGACACTGGGAATCTGAGCATGTGTTCTCTGGCTCACCCAGCAGGTGCTTTACCCACATGCACCCTCTCCCAGACCCCTAGAAATGGATTTTTGTGATCATGATCACAAAATCATGAAGAACATGTATGTACAAATTGAGTAATTCTTAAGTATTAGCTAAATTGAGTATGTTGAATTCTTCACAAAACACTGAGCACAACATCATTGAGAGAGACTAACAACCAATATTCATGTCTATGAACTTCAAAGCAAAATATTATGAAGATAATATTTCCCTTGAAACCAATACAAGTATTTAGTGAAATCTGTACCTGAATTCTTATACTGTGGAAGTTGAGACACTGCAAAGTGAGCTGCCTGTGTGAGTCTAAAAACCCAGGAACAACCAAGACAGTTTTGCAAATGAACAGAGCTGAAGACCTTACACGGCCGGGGACAGAGACTTTTATTCTAAAAGCACAGGAGTTAAGATAACACAGCATCGCTCAGGGATGGAAAAAATGATTCCAGCTCAGAAGAGTAGAGAGTCCAGAAGCAGGACTCCATGGACAGGCACACGTGGATTGTGACAAAGGTGATGCTTCTGGGATAAGCAAGAAAGAATGGGCATTTCAATAAAAGGTGCCACATCTCTTGGATTTCAGTGTGAGGGGGGAAAAAACTGATGTGTGACCTTTCCTTACACAATACACAAAGAGTGCTCAGAGATTTTTGAAGATCCAAAGAGCAAAGGTAAAAATAATAAAACTTTTATGATAAAAACTCGGGAGAAAATATTCATGACTTCAGGGGAGCAATGACAAATGATGTCTTATATAGAGTAGCTCTGTATAAATGTGCACATGACTGCTAAAATGGGGACAACATGATAAAAATGCATTTTACCTAAAACAGATATCCAGGTTGGAGAAAAAAAAGCAATTAATAGATGTTGAACCTCCTTGGTCATCAAGAATACACAAAAGGGACTAGAGAGATGCTCAGTGGTTAAAAGCTAGTTGCAAGGGACCTGAGTTCAGATCCCAGCACGCTCATCTATGGCAATCCATGACTGTGAGTAACCCCAGTTCTAGAGGATCCAATGCTCTCTTCTGGCATCTATGGACATCAGACACATACATGGTACATACACATATGTGCAGGCAAACACTCAGACATATGAAGTAAAAGGAAATAAATATTTTTCATAATTACACAAAAAATAAAACTATGATACATTACTATGCAAAGTGGCTAGAATAACAAAAGAAGAATAGCAACAATAAGTGATACTGATCCTGACCTCCAACCATGCTAGAGAGCAACTAAAAACATCTCACACACTGATGAAGTAGTGATTTGTACAGATAATAGAACTTAAAAACACAGGATCTATTGTCTCTACTTTTGTGTGGCCTTGACAGTATTAGATAAACTAAAATCATTGTGTGTATTATTATACACACATAAGTAACTTGATAAGTATTGTGAGTTGTATTTCTCACTATAAAAGAAATGACAGACATGAGGTTAGAGAGATGGCTCAGTGGCTAAGAGCACTGGTTACCCTTGTGGAGGACCTGAGTTTGATTCCCAGCACCCACACTGCAGTCCACAACCATCTATAATACCTGTTCCAGGGAATCTGATGCCCTCTTCTGACCTCTGTAAACACCAGGGACACACGTGGTGCACACATATACAGGCAGGCAAAGCATCCATACACATAAGATAAATAAAAATGAGAAAGAAATCGGGTATATAGGGTGATCCTAAGTGATTGCACTGGAATTGGAAGTCAAAGAAAGATGTATCAGTGGTTGTTAGTATTAGCTATCTACTTGAAAGACTCTAGAATGCCCAACGGGTGATTATACAAATTATGTTCATTAGGGTAAGGCCATTTCCTGGGCAGGGAACCCTGGACTATGTAAGCAGAGAGGATGACTGAGTACTCATTGTTCTCTCCTCCTCACTGAGGACACAATGTAACCAGATGGTTCAAGTTCTTTTCACCTTGACTCATTGTTCTCTCCTCCTCACTGAGGACACAATGTAACCAGATGGTTCAAGTTCTTTTCACCTTACTCAGCCGCCATGATGGATTGTACACTGAACTGTGAGCTAAAATGAACCCTTTCTTCCTTAAATTACTATTGTCAGGATTATTTTATCACAACAACCGGAAGAGAAACTAAGGCAGCTTCCATTAGAAAACATCTAGAAGTCATGTATTCCCATAGACTAGACCCTAGGTCCTATTCCCTAAGTCCCATTCATCTCTGGAAGGACATGAGGCTACCTGGAAGTCATTACCATAATGTAGGAATGTCTTACATTGCCAAAAAAAAGCATTCCATATCTCAAAAAAAATTAATGGAATCTTGTTCACAGGACACAGAAGCTTAAAGTAGCTTCTAGTGTCCAAATCTTGGATACTTTGAACATCAAATAAGTAAAGAATGTAACACATTATGAACCATAGAGTTAAAAGAAAATTAAAAATTATTTCTGAGAGCAGATAGATACAAACTAATTGTATGTCTCTCAGAGAGAGAGAGAGAGAGAGACAGAGAGAGAGAGAGAGAGAGAGAGAGAGAGACTGAGACTAATTTAAAAGTACTAAAAAATTATTGAGACTTAGATTCTAAGTTTGGATGAAAAGTAGGATGTTTCCTGAGTTGTTTTTTTTTTTTAGCATACCCCCACTCCTTTTCACTACAAAATAAAATAATTATGCAATGAGGAAAACAGATATGCAGGAGAACAAAACTAAATTCACAAAAATAGTCAAAGCCTCAACAAAAAGAACCACCATGTGCCACACTGAAATCACATCCCAGATATGACCATCAAAATGCTTAGGTAATATCCAAGTCCAATAATCTTAATCATAATCATAATCTATATGTGATGAAACATCAAAGAAATAGTAATTGAGGAATATTCTATAAAAATCTGTCCTACCCCCCCTTTTTTTTTCTTAATAGAAAACAGGAGTAGATTGAGAGGTTATTTGAAGAGAGCCCTCATAGGCTCATGTATTTGAATTCCCAGCTAACAGAGAGTAACAATATTAGGAGGTGTGGCCTTGTTGGAGTGGGCGTGGCCTTGGAGTGGGCGTGGCCTTGTTGGGGGAAATGTGTCACTGTGTAAGCAGGCTTTGAAGTTTCATATATGCTCAAGCTCCGCCTAGTGTGGAATACAGTTGACCTCTGCTGCCTGCAGATCAAGATACAGAACTCCCAGCTCCTTGCCAGCACCATGTCTGCCTGCATGCTGCCATGTTTCTCACCATGATGACAATGAACTAAACCTCTGAAACTGTAAGCCGGCCCCAACTAAATGTTTTCATTTATAAGAGCTGCCTTGATCATGGAGTCTCTTCACAGCAATAAAACCCAAACTAAGACACAAGGTTCCATAGGAATCCTCTGAAAGGCACTGTTCCAGGTTGAGGCTCGAAAAGTAATGCTCTGTGACCTTGATTCAGAGCTCCTGTAGATATCACCCATCCAGCAGGGTGTAGAACCTCTGCCTCTCCATCCCAGTGTGAGGCCCAGGTTTGGCATCTGTGAGTGGAGCCTACACAAATCAGTAAACACTTAAGAACTCTATTTTTCTTCTTTGAAGATAAAAAGAACAACCAGGAAGTGGAGGCTCATGCCTTTATTCCGAGGACTCAGGAGGCAGAGGCAGACAGACCTCTGAGTTCAAGGCCAGTCTGGTCTACAGATTGAATTCTAGGATACCCAGGGATAGACAGGGAAACCCTGTCTTGAAAAACAAACAACAAAAAGGAAGGAAGGAAGGAAGGAAGGAAGGAGGGAGGGAGGGAGGGAG
>BDUI01000637.1:85729-102719 GCA_002335545.1 Apodemus speciosus | reverse complement strand
CACACACACACACACACACACACACTCACACACACACACACACACACTCACACTCACACTCACACACTCACACTCACACACACATACAAAGTATCACTACTGGAAACTCCTTATCAACTGTCCACACCTGTATTCATTCAAATTGCTATGTTTTGGAACTGTTTGATTTATTGTTACTAATTTTCCTTCTTAGTCTGATCAACATAAATGTATCCTACAATATGCTTTTTTATTCAAAAGATTTGCTTTTATTTATGTGGGTGTGGGTGCCTGCAGAGACTCAAGAGAGGATGTTGGATCCCCTGGAGTCACAGGCAGTTGTAAGCTGCCAGATACAGGCACTGTTACTCAATAACACATATAATAATTCTTAAATACAAATGTACTATAATAGAATTAAATAATATTAAATTATATTTAATAAAAATAATATTAAGATATAAAAAGTGGAACTGGAAAAATGGTTCCATAGCTAAGAACATTTGACTGCTCTTCCAGAGAACCAGGATTCAGTTCCCAGCACCCACATGGTGGCTCACAACCACTCGCAAGTCCAGTCCCAGAGAATCTGACACTCTCTCCTGACCTCCAAATACAGACGCACATAATGCACAGTCTTATCAGTAGGCAAGACATCCATATACATAATAATACTAATAAGAACAACAAAATATATGAAACCTACCAGTTCTCAGTCTCGATGTTGAGATAATGTAATGACGTTAAGCACTCATCAGCGCCCCGTGGATTGAAAGAACCCCAGAACAGTAATAAACCTTGCCAAGACCAGGAGCCATGTGTTCCTGCTGAGCTGACCCCCAGTCTGACCCCACCCGAGCTGTCCTGCAGGTTGGACCAGAATGACAATTCTTGCATTAAATGTTGTTCAAACTAATTTGAAACATAATTGCATAGCCACATCAATATAATCAAGAAAATGTGTCTTTTTTTATGAGGTATAATCATTTTCTAATTACTAATTAAGAACTCTCCACAGTTTATGAGAAAATTCTACCTTAGAATTGTTTGGTGATAGACAGCGTGTGAATTAACCCAATTGCTTTCTGGGAGTCCTCGGGTGAGAGAAATATAAATAATTCATGGTGAAGCTGTATGCTTTCCATGCCCCCAGCTAACCTGGATTTCCAGGACCAGAGCAGCCAGCTGGCGACCCTGCCTTGATGGGAAACAAGAGGGACCACGTGTGGTGTGCATTTGTTGTGTGGCCTTCCCACACTTCTTCTCTGGTGGATGGTCTAACGTCTAAATGTCTGACCTGCTACTTGGGGGCCTCTCACATGGGAAGCTTGCTCGCCCTGGCAGATGCCCTTGTGGTAATTGTCTGACCCATATCCAGCTGATGCAACTTCACCACCTCTAGGGGCGATGCCCAACCTTGTGCTCTTCCTCAGCATCTAGATAAGACCCACCCGGGCCAGCCCCTGGTTCGTTAAATGGGAGGCTCAAGTGCGATGTATCTCCATGTAATTACTTACAGATCCAGAGCGAGGAAACCCTAGTACATATGAAGTAATGCCTCTGCCCCTGGGTCAAAGGAAGGGCAAATGGAGAACCAGAGGAAGAGAGGAGAGAAAGAAGAGAGAGGGGAAGGATGAGAGACAGCAGTAAATCCAAAAGAATAGGGGTGAGGTGGGGTCACTAAATTTAGAGTCAGAGGCTTGGGTAAATTTTCACATGGGGTTACATGGAAGCCATGGGCTTAAGCTGCTAGTGGGAGAGAGGCTTTTAAATGTGCGTCTCGGGTCACTAGCTTAAGCAATCCGAGTAAAATACAACTGGAATTCACATCAAGGTGAGCAAGCCCTGCCTCTGGTATAAGCAAGAGCTTCTACACATAGCAGGTGCTAAGACATCATAAAAATCACAAGCTGTTCTCACTGCACCCTGACTCTGATTAGTATTCCGAAAACAAACCCCACATCCCGGTGCCTCGCACCTTCTCCTCACTCCTCGCTGTGGGTTTATTTAATCCAAGCTCCAGAGGAGAGACGTATCGATTCCAGGAGCTCCAAGCAGCAGCTTTGCTGTAATTGCCAGGGAAGGAAAGCCCAGCCTTTGTAGATTTCTCCTTTTCAAACATGGTCCATCTATATATACAGGGAAGTTTAAAATCCACCTGAAGACTTCCTAAGTATACAGTTAAGACAGTTGCCTATGTTTGCACGGCCCGTGGGCATCGGGCAAGCATGTTGGGCTCCAGCCTGTAGCCCTCATACCCCGTCTGCATTGGATCTAGGTTTGCATTGTTTTTCTCGTTTGCTTGTTAGACTGTTCACTGTGCTGGGGACTAAACTGAGGACCTTACGCACCCTACGCAGCCTTCAACCCTTACACTACCTAAGCCCAACTTCTTCACTTGCCAGTGATGATTCATCTTAACTGTCCGTTTGACTTGGTTTACAGTTACCATGGAAACACACCTCTGGGCACATCTACGAGGGGATTTTCAGGACAGTGTTAAGTATGACAAGGAAAACCCACTCTGAATGTGTGTGACACCATCCCTTAGGCTGGGGTCCCAGACTGAATAAAAAGGAGAGTAAGCTGAGCACTAGTGTCCATCTGTGTCCTGGCTGTGAACATAACATGACCAGCCAGCTGTTCATACTCCTATCAGGTTTTTCCCGCCTTAAAGGACTATGGCCCCTCTAACTGTCAATCAACATGAACTCTTTATTCCTCCCCTAAGTTGATTCTGTCAGGCATTTTGTCACAGAGATGAAAAAAATGAACTAATGCACTAAACCAGAACAACATATTACCCATGGTTAGCAGGACAAAGTGGAAATACCCCCAGAAAAATGATCTATAAAATAAATATAAAGTAAATCACGCACAATTACTGGTATCTTTTGGGCAGAGTTATATATACAATGGCATAATTCCTTCCTTTTAAGGGACCAGAATGCTTAGTGAAAATTATGAATACTCATGACATCTTTCTTCTTTAAGATTTTAAGTCTATGTGCCTCTGAGTGTGGGTAGGCACACATGAGTGCAGGTACCCACACAGGCCAGAAGAGGGCATCAGATTCCTGAAAGCTGGAGTACCGGCAGCAGTGAGCTGCCAGACAAGGGTGTGGGAACCGAACTTGGGTTCTCTGCAAGAGCAGTATATGATCTTAACCTCTGAGCAGTATCTCCAGCCCCTCACTGCCATCTTTCCATAAAGGAGATCTAGTTCCAGATGCAGATGACACTAAACATCACTGTGTCTCTTGCTTCCACTTCTGAAAGTCTCATAATTTACATAGAGTAAGTTCAGACTCGAGATGCTGCCTCGCCCAACATCTGTTATGGCATAAATTTCATATCTACCCTGTCGAAAGGCGTCTTCTATATTTTGCATATCCCCCTGTGCAAAGAAATTTTTGTTCCAAAAAATATTACTTTGAAATATATTTTCACATATGCAAATCAATTAAAAGTATGTTGTCCTATATTTAAACACAGCTTCTAATACCATGTTTAGACTATACTGTGGGGCTGGTATGCTCTTGTACCGACGAATTCCATAAGCATTTATCTACATAAGCGTATAATTACATATAAGCTAGGCTTTGTAGAGACCACCTTAATCATTTTTCCATTGATTTCATTTTTTATGTCCTTTTGAATTAATTATGTTATCTGATTATTCCACCATTTCATTTATTTACTGGGGGCACCCCGTGTGCCGTGGTGCACCTGCGGTAATCAGAGGACAGCTTCTGAGACTGGCTTTTCTGTGTGGGTTCTAGGCATCAAATGCAGGTCTTCCGGCTTGCACCACAAGCTCTTGTACCTCCCTGAGCCATCTCCCCAGCGCTGTTCCGTTCTTCCCTGTCTGTCTGCTTCAGAGAACATTCTGTGGCTATTTCCGACAGTTATATGCTGAACTCCAGCACCCATGCTTTCCCTAGACAACACAAACCAGGACGATTCCCAGTGATACTTTAGGACTCTTCATATCTTCTAGTCAGCTTCTGTGGACTTCACCCTGCCATCAATAACATCCACAGGCTACCGGTTTCTTGCTGTGCTGTCAATATACATCCATATTTACCCGCGGATTTTCCTTGCCTGCCTTTGTTCATCTCTTCCTGGAATGTTTCTATCTCGGTTCGTGATTTTGTTTTGGTTTGGTTTGGTTTTGGTTTGTTTCTTCGTTTTCTGCTTGTGTTGTGTTGCCAGTTATTTTATTTGAAGCTTCTGACAACAGATACTCTGTCTTCATTTGTCTAAAAATGTCTTTATCATGCCTTCATTTTTTTAAGATACCAATCAAGATTTATTTATGTTATGTATATGAGTACACTGTTGCTGTCTTCAGACACACTAGAAGAGGGCATCAGATCCTGTTACAGATGGTTGTGAGCCACCGTGTGGTTGCTGGGAACTGAACTCAGGGCCTCTAGAAGAGCAGCCAGTGCTCTTAACTGCTGAGCCATCTCTCTAGCCCCACGCCTTCATTGCTTTAATGAAGTTTTCTAGAATAAATGGATTCTAGGTTTGCAGTTATTTTATTTCCTACCTAGATGCTATTGGTCCTCCTTTTCTGGAGTTCATCACACCTGTTGGTACGTTGGTTGTGGTTGTGTTACTGCCCTTTGAAGGTGCCTATTCATCCATGGCTTTTACTGCAACTCTTTTTCTGCAGTTCCATATCTATTGAAGCAACAGGTCTCACAGAATCCAGAGCTCACCACTTCAGGCTGCTCTACAAATTCTCTATCTCCAGCTCCTACACACTGGGGGTTACAGGTGGAGCACCACTCCCACCCAGTTTTTCCATGAGTTCTGGGGATCTGAACTCCAGTCCTTACACTTGGACGCCAAATACTTTACCTGCTAAGTCATCTCCCAAGCCCCTTCAACAAACGTTTAAGGATTTTAGGATTTGTTTTGATTTTTTTATGTCTATATCTATATAAGTACATACAACATATATGTAGGTACCTATGGAAGCCAGAAGAAGACATGCAGACTCCTTCTTCTTCTTCTTCTTCTTCTTCTTCTTCTTCTTCTTCTTCTTCTTCTTCTTCTTCTTCTTCTTCTTCTTCTTCTTCTGCTGCTGCTGCTGCTGCTGCTGCTGCTGCTGCTGCTTTCTCTTCTTCCTCTTCTCCCTCTTCTTTTCCTCCTCCTCCTCTTCCTCCTTCTCCTTTTGAGACAAGTTCTCACTATGTAACCTTGCCTGGCCTGGAACCTGGTGTGTAGACTAGGATGGCCTCCAAATAACAGAGATCTATCTGCCCACCTTTAAAATTCTTGGCTGAACTTTTTTCTTTTTTGTAAAGATTTATTTATTATATGTAAGTACACTGTAGCTGTCTTCAGACACTCCAGAAAAAGGCATCAGATCTCTTTATGGATGATTGTAAGCCATCATGTGGTTGCTGGGATTTGAACTCAGGACCTTCTGGAAGAGTAGTCACTGCTCTTAACCGCTGAGCCATCTCTCCAGCCCAGGCTGAACTTTTTTCAAGATATTTATTTTTGTATTTACTTTTTACTTATTCACTTTGCATCCTGATCACTGCCCCCTTCTACAATCCTTCCCCCACCCCCTCCTCTTCTCCTCTGAGTGAGTGGGGGGGTCCCTGAATATCCCCCAATCCTGGCACTTCAAGTCTCTGCAAGGCTAGGCACTTCCTCTCCCACTGGGGCCAGATAAAGCAGCCCAGCTAGAACATATTCCAACTGCAGGCAACGGCTTTTGGGCTAGCTCCCACTCCAGTTATTCGGACTCACATGAAAACCAAGCTGCACACCCATTACATATGTGTAGGAGGCTAGGTCCAGCCCATGTATGCTCTTTGGTTAATGGTTCAGACTCCGACAGCCCCAAGGATCCAGATTAATTGATTCTTTTGATCTTCCTGTGGCGTTCCTATCCCCTTAGGAGCTACAATCCTTCCTCCTATTCTTTGTAAGAGTCCCCAAGCTCCATCCACTGTTTGGCTGTGGGTGTCTGTATCTATGAGTTATTTGGTGGATGGAATCTCTCAGAGGACAGTCATGTTAGACACCGGCAAGTAGACATGTCTGCAAGCATAACAGAGTCTCATTAATAGTGTCAGGGATTGGTGCTTGTCCATGGGATGGGTCTCAAGTTGGGTCAGTTATTGATTGGCCATTCCCTCAGTTTCTTGTACACAGGATAAGTTTTAGGTTGAAAGTTTTGTGGGTGGGCTGATGTCCCTATCGCTCCACCAGGGTCCCTGCCTGGCCACAGAAGACAGCCTCCCCAGGCTCCCTGTCCCCAATGCTGTGATTCACAGCTAAGGACACCCCCATTGATTCTTGGGTGTTTTCCCTGTCCCAGGTCTCTATCTCTTCCTGGAGATCCTCCCTCCCCCATCCCCCAGACAGTTAGTTTTCCATTCATTTTCATGGCCATCCGGCCATCCCCCCCCCCCGCCCTTCCCCACACCCAATCCCTAACCGCCCCCCCAGACACACACACACACACACACACACACACACACACACACACACACACACACACACACACACACACTCCTCTCCCGATCCCCTCTCCCACCTAGTTCCCTCCCTCCATCTGCCTTCCATTTCTGGGTCGGATTTTTAATTATGTATTATACAATGTGTATATAAGCCCATTCGCAGTCTGTATGATATTATCCTCACAAGAATCGGAATAAGAATAAGTACTTGGATTAGACCAATTATCGTTAGATCTGAGTTGTGATTGGTTCATGTGGATTGCTAAAGCACGCCTCCAGGTTTGCGTTGGCAGCCCCGTGTTGTCTCTGTCCTTGGTCCTGAAAATCACTAGGCGAGAGCTGTCTTGTCACCCGTTTCCAGCCTCTGGTCTCCCAATCATGATCATTTTCTACTCCTTCTTGCAAGAAGGATCAGCGTGGTGTGTCTCCCTGATGGGTCTTTGACACCCACCCCCAGGAGCCTCTAGGCTGTAGAGCATTTCACCTGCTTCTCAAAATGCCTTGACTTAACTTCCAATTTTCAACCCATATTAAGACCAACACAATACCCCACAGGGGGAGGTAACACTTTCAGTGGTTGTCCCACCCATGCACAACCAAGAAAGTTTGTTGGCCACTGTTGTCCCTGAGATGTTCTACCTCTGCAGGCTGATAGTCCTCTCCCCCAAATGGTCAAATGCATCATTGAGGTGAAAATAATGCACACACACACACACACACACACACACACACACACACACACAACTATCTACCCACACTGCTTCTCTCCTCTCTAGGACTCTGGCTCATCTGATCTATGTCACACCCATAGTTCACTTTCAGCTTTTTTAACTAAACTGATCTTTATAACCTATTTTTAATTCTTTGGAAATTTCACACACAAATATATGTTTTAATCAAAACTATTCCCAAACCCTTTCAATGTGTCCCCTATACCCTCATCGCCATCACAGACCTTAGGCAGTCCAAGTTGGCCTCATTTCTCTGTAGCCAGAGGTGACACTAAACTTCTTATATTTCCACCTCTATCTCGCCATTGCTAGAATTACTCCATGACCTGTGCTGGGACCAAACCTAAGGCTTCACGCGTGCTTGGTAAGCATACTACCGGCTGGATTGCATCCCCAGCCCTTGTTAAGCATCGTTATTTCACAGGGGATGCGCTCACTTGCTACGGCTCATTACATCACACCTGGAAATAAAGGTCATATTGACTTCTTTTTAGTTCTGTCCAGTTTATTTTATGTGTGTCCTTTAAGGCAGTTTTAAAATTAAAACCTGGTCTTATTTAAACTGTGGAGTCCAATTTAATAATAAATAGTATATTTAACCTTGGATCCTAGCTTATAATGTTATACATAGTTTTTATTATTATTTCAGCGTGTTTTCCGGTACAGAAAATTGATGGCAATATTAGTTGGCATCGTTCTCATAGCACAGAGAAAGGCTACTCCTGGGATCACCTGAAAGTTTCTCTTCAACATTGCCTTAAGCACGATATTAATCAGAGAAGTACATTAAGACTGTGATATTGTTTCTATAAAAAATATCAAAACAGAATTAAATAAATCACATATGCATCGTTAAAAATAATAAGACCAGCTATTGGGTAAAGGTACTAGCCACCAAGCCTGACAACCTGAGTTCGATTCCCAGGACCCTCTTGAAGGAAAGAGGCAAATGATTCCTGCAAGTTGTCTTCTGCCTTCCACATACCACCATGACATGCACCTGCCACATCCCCCTCCCTCTCCCTCTCCCTCTCCCTCTTCCCCATTCTCTCCTTTTCTCCCTCCCTCTCCCTTTCTTTGTTCCTCCTTCTCTCTCTCTCTCTCTCTCTCTCTCTCTCTCTCTCTCTCTCTCTCTCTCTCTCTTTCTCTCTCACACACACACACACACACACACACTAAATAGATGTAATTTAAACTTATCAGAGCCTCCTGCCTCTGATAAAGAAATGTAAGAACAAAATGGTAAATTGGCAGAATATAGAATTAAGAAATAGAAAAGATTTTTTAAGGATTTAAAAAAAAGATTTTTAAAAAAATTTCAAGGACAGTCCTTTTTGGAGGACTGGTGCACACTTCTGCTTGACTCAATTACTTCAAGAGTAATGGTCCACTCATTGCCTTCTATGTCTAACGTGTGTGCTAGCAGTGGCTTTGGTCCATCAAACTGTTTACTCCCCAAATTCCAAGTATGATCCACAAAAGGTGGAGAAGAGGCAAGTACGCGCATAGTCTCTGATATAAGAGATAAGCAAAAGCCTGATAAGACCACCCAAGCGTGCTCTGCAGGACGGTCAACGCCGAGGCTGAGGACGGACAGTCAAAGCCTACCAGGGCTACAGTGAGCCCAAGGCAATGTAGTGAGACCTTGTCTCAGAATAAACATAAGTGTTGGCAAAGCTCCAAGCTGCTGCACACCACCCGGCCAGCCCTGCTCAGCAATACCATCCTCCTTAGTCCTCTGTGCCTGGGCTCCGATATGTGTCACCATGACCACGTCTCTAGTTCCACTTCCCTTGGTTGTGTCCGCAGCTCCATTCTGCCATCTTTCCCATCTCTGTATCCAGCGTTCGTATTCTGCCATCTTTCCCATCTCTCTATCCAGCGTTCGTTTTCCGCCATCTTTCCCATCTCTCTATCCAACATTCGTATGTTAACATGCTGTTGCAAACTACTATGTGTCACACAGTATATTATTTTGCCCAAATAGCTTTACATGCAAATACTTATTGCAAGGACTCGTTGATTGGTGCAAGATTTCTAAAGTACCATATGTACCGGCCTATTGCTGACAGTCATCTTGGACATCCTGATGTTGCCCCGAGTCAGGGTGATCACGGGGCTGAGCAGTGTGTCTGGGAGCAGGATCCATGAGCGCTCCGTGGATGCACACCTCCTGCCGACTCCCTGGGAACTGCTTAGTCTCTAGTTCCGCTTCTCCGCTATGCAAACCATTTATCTGCTCCACTCCGCCTTGTTGTCCAACTACATGAAACCACTTTTTAAAAGCATCTTCCCCTAAGAGCTGCCTTCTTTCAGATGTTCCAGAGATACCGCGTGCTCTGCGAGTTCCTTCTCTGCCATCATCTCTCCCCTCGAAGACTCAGTGGATCTCTCAGGCTCTTCAGAGTGGCCCAAGGGTGCCAGAGACCACTGCCATCTTAAACTGACTCTAAGACTCTCCTCTCTTTAGGGCTGTGAATGTATCTGAGAAATTTCCAGTTGAATCTGTATGATATGCTTGATACATCCATGAAGGAAAACTCAAATCCCTAAAAACACACAGGTGACTGAGGGTTCTGTTTGAAGAGCTCTTCTTGGTTCAACTGTCCGTTTAATGAGATAAGATAAACTCCAGGTTATGGTTTTCTTAAGCTAATCCTCTTCACTTTATGTTACTCGGGAAATTGATTATGGAGGCTCTACACAGACAGACCAGAGAGCAGGGAAACTCATTCTAGCTTTGCCGGCAGCTAACCGTGTGGTACGAAGTATGGGTTCTTTGTAATCTTTATTTACCTGTTTATCAAATACGAATCATATACACATTCCCCAGTTACTTTGGGAGATACAAAGAGGGGACCTATCTGTGAAACTTGATAACCATGATTTGCTGCTACCTATAAAAACCAAGCTTGTTAGGAGAGATTAGTTATTTTCATAAAACTGTACAATTCCAGAGCAATTTTTACTATCGTTTTTATTGGCATTTATTTTTTTCCCTAATCAGCACTACAAATACTTAAGGAAGAACACAGAAGTAACAATTAAATCAAACGGGATACTGAAATTTTCATGGGGTCACTCCAACCTACTCCTCATTACTCCGGACTGCACATGGCCTCAGAACAATTTGTATGTGAAAATCCTGGCCTCTGGTGTGATTGTATTAGAAGAGAGGACAGTCTCTGGGAGGTGACCAAGCTCACTCAGTCAGTCAACAGGTTCTCCAGCGCAGGAGTGAGGATTAAAAAGAAAAAAGGCAACTAGACGACATTGCAGCATGACCCCAGTCAATTTTGAGACTGAAGGCAGGTTTAATAATTTCCAATCTACTTTTATACCAATTTAATTACATAAAGGTGAAAGGATGAGAATTACAGCCTAAAAATACCCCGTGCCTAACTCTTAAATGACCCCAAAAAGTCAGAAGTTTAGCCCGCTCTTTGTTAGAAACTAGGTGTAAGGTCACATTCCTTGAGCCCGCTCTTTGTTAGGAACTAGGCAAAAGGGCCTTGAATATGTGACCCTGGCCCCGTAACAGGAAATGAGCTAACTAGTTCCTCTCTGGCTTCTATAGGAAACTGATTGGTCCTCGGAGTGTGGGCTTGGATAATTTAAACTGATTGGCTTAGAAGCTATGTAGTGGTACAAATCAATTGACTCGCACTGTGTGGGCTCTCGATGCTAAGGAATGATTGGTTTGTGATACACAGGTTTTGTTGTAAACCTATAAAAGCTGTCCCGATTCTGCACTGGAGGTCCACAGTCCTCTACCCCTGTGTGGTGTACAACTGTGAACCCCAGAGCCTCTGGAATAAAAATCCTCTTGTTGTTGCATCAAAACCGTTTCTCGCGAGTGATTTGGGTGTCACCTTCGGAGGTGTGGGGTGCTGGGGAACCCTCGTTTTTTCGGGTCTTACAAAGGTATTAAGATCAATAGTAGTACAATAAGAAACAAGCAAGACAGTAAACACAAAATTGTCAAGGCAATAAGCAAAGTTCCACGATTAGTTCACTGTGGCAGTTGTTTCCAAGGGAGTGTCAGAATGACCAAAATACCTCAGCCTACATCCTTGACCGAGCCCAAAATCTTGCCTGAAGCCTGCTTCTTTGTTTCACCCTAAGATTAAAATTCCTGCCTTAACCTACTTCCCTATTATAGCCTAATGTCAGATTCTTGCCGGAACTTAACTTCCCTAACAGGCCCTAATGTCAGATTCCTGCCCGAAGCTCTTGTCCTTGTCCTTGTCCTTGGTCAAAGTCAAGCTCCTGCCAGGCGGCCCGGCACCCCACTAAGGCTCTCTACAGGGAGGTGACCAGGACATGATATGGGGACCCTTATTAATGGCGTCAGTGTACTGATAAATGGGACCCTAAAGAGCTCTCTCACCCTCTCTCTACCATATGAGGAGGTGTTAAAAAGCACACAATCTGCATCCCCGAAGAGTCCTCACTAGACCCCCGACTAGAACGATCTACCCCACCCCCAACCCCACCCCTGGTGTCAGGATGCCCAGCCTCCTGGTCTGAGGCAGACAAGCTTAGGAAAGCTTGTCAACTGAGACTCTGGCTTGGGCTAGATGCACATCCTTCTCCCTGCAATGTACTTATAGAATAATAACCCAGAACTCTCCCCCGCACGGATCTGTGTGCACCCCCGCTCTAAACAACAAAGGGAGTTTCTCCTCCCCTACCAACTGCTTGGCGACTCCCCATTTTTGGCCAGTTTCCATTCTACCATGGTCTAGATCAGTGGTTCTCAACCCGTGGGTCATGACCCTTTTAGCAATCCCTCCCCTTGTCCAAAATATTTACATTACCATTCATAACAATAGCAAAACTACAGCTATTTGGTAGCAACAAAATTAATTTTATGGTTGGGGGTCACCAGAGCACAAGGAGCTGTATTGAAGGGTTGCAGCATTAGGAAGGTTGAGAACCCCTGCTCTAGGTCATATCCAGGAATGGGAGAGAGGGGCTTGATTAGGCCTGAACCAGTTGGCGGGGGGTGGGGGGGGGAACATGTACAATGAGGCAAACTCCGCCATCTGGGTGAATTGTTAAGGGAAATCCCCGATTTACCATACTGTGCCTATGCATAACAGAACATGCATATATTAAAATGAAATGCATCATGAGACGGGACTCTTCGGGCAAGGAGAGTATGGCAGTTTGAATGGCTTCCACCCAAAGGCTCACAGGCTCATATATATGCTTAATCCTGCCCCCAGTCCCGCCCCCAGTCCCGCCCTCAGTCCCCGCCAGTTTGGAAAGGATTAGGTGTGGCCTCAAATTGGAAAGGATTTGAGGTTTCCAAAGCCCACACCAGGCCCAGTGTCTTTCTTCCTGCTGCTTGTGTAAAGCTCTCTCATCCACTATGCTAGTGCCTGCTTCCCACCATGATAATCATGGACTAACCCTCTGAAACTGCAAGCAAGCCTACAATTAAATGTTTTATTTTTTGTAAGAGTTGTCTTTCTTGGTCATGATGTCTCGTCACAGCAATGATAACCTAGCCAAGACACGAAAGCTTACATAATGCTAGCCTGCCAATCATTCCTTAGCAACTGCACCCCTTAGTAACCAAATCTTCCTTTTCCTGGACCTCCTAAAAGGACACCCTAAATAATAACCAATACTCTAAGGTACTTAGCTCTGTCTCCTAAAATAAAATATTTTGGTACCTAGTTTTTCTGTGCACTTTTTCACTTTTTTTTTTTTTTTTTTTTTTTTTTTTTTTTTTTGTCTTTCAGTTTTGTTTTGTTTTGTGTTTTTGTTTTTGAGATGGAGATTCACTGTGTAGCCCTTGGCTGACCTGGAACTTGCTACGTAGACAGACTGGCCATGAACTCACAAAGTACACACAGTCATGCCTCTCCATCCTGAGTGCTGGGATAAAAGGTTTGCAACACATGCCCAGACACTTTTTCAGCTCTGTAACATCGTGTCAAGAACTTGGAAACATTCAGTGTAATCAGAAGTTCCAACTAATCAGACTATGAGAAATTGTTTATTTTTGCTTACAAGCCCCCAGTCCATGATTCTATTTAAGTTTTATTGTTGCTGTTGTTGATGATGATGATGATGATGATGATGATGATGATGATGATGATGATGATGATGATGATGATGTTTTGGTGGCTGGTTATTTGGGTTAGTTGTTTTGGGGTAATATTGCTTTTGAAACAGGGTCTCGTGCATATCAGTCTGACACTGAACTCCAAAAATAGCAGAGAATGACATTATCCTGCCTGATCCCCCAACTCCATCTTCCTAGTTCTAGGACTCCATGTGTGTGCTACTGTACATAGTTTTTCACTGCATGCCGGGGACTTGTCTTGGCTATTCTTGATAGTCAACTTGACTACATACAGAGTTAACTAAAACCCAAACGCAGAGGGCATGCCTGTAAGGAATTTTTGCTTAATGTGAAGTAGGAAGATCATTTTTAATCCAGATTGTGAGCTGGGAAGACACGGGTTTAATCTACACCATTTGAGCTGGGAAAACTCACCTCTCATTTGGGCCGTGCTTTCTGCTGGAGGCTTATATAAGGACGTGGAAGAAGGAAACCCGTATGTTGTGCCTGCTTGCTCTTGCCTCACTAGCAAGTCCATTTCTTCACTGTCATTGGAACCTACTTCAAGTAGACATTGGAGCCTACTTCTTCGGGCCCCCAGCATCTACCAAAAACCAACCGAGACATCCAGCCTTGGGGACAGAGCAACTTCTGCATTCTTGGACTTTCCATTCATAGTCATAGTTGGATTCGCCTGTAAGTCATTCTAATAAATCCCCTTCTATACAGAGAGAAAATGAGTCATTCTATCCATTACTGTAGAGAATAACACAGGGTCCAACATAGGGCTTCCAACACACTGGGCAAGCCCTCTACCAACAGCTACATCCCTGGCCTTTGATTATTCAACAGGCTGTGTGGACTAAAACATTGTCTCTCTTGCAGAATAAAGAGCAAATTCTCTGCCTAACACTAAAAGTTAAGCACCAACATCAAACAATTTGTTCCGTAGCGGTATTATAGCAATCGTGTGTAAGTTTGTTTGTATTAAGGGTTAACTGGCTATTTTTTATGATATCAGAGGAGTCCTAAGTTAGTCTGTTGTAATAGCCAAAAGCATGTCAAAATACCGGGAAGAAAGAGCTGGAGAGGTGGCCCAGTGGGTTAAAAGCTCTTGTTACGCTTGCAGAGGACCTGAGTTTAGTTTCCAAAGCCCATACTGGGCAGTTCAAAACTGTAACTCCAGTTCCGGTGGATCTGAAACCCTCATCTGGCTCCACAGATACTGCATGCATGTGGTGCTCTTATAGACATGCATATGAAACACTCCTAGCCATGAGGCAAAAGTAATCTTTTCAAACCTTTGAAGAAGGGCTGAAGAGATAGCTTGGTGGATTTAGAGCATGGGATGCTATTTCATTGGTTCTAGGTTCAATTCCTAGAACCCAGCTTATAACCATCTCTAACTCTAGATTCAGAGGATCTAACGCCTTCTTCTGGCCTCCATAGGCACCAGGCACACAAGTGGTGCATAAACACACATACAGGCAAATATCTCTACACATAAAAATAAATAACTAAGTAAATCTTTTGTTTAATTAAGAACATTGGGAAAGGAAAAGTCAAACTATTGTCAGGTGCAACTTCAGAACAACCAAGGTGTAACATACAAGGCTCTGTTGACACTTTACTAAAGGCTTTATAGATTATCTCCTTTTGTGTTTCTGTGACCAAAGCCCCAGACATAAACAGCTTAAGGCAAGTAAGATCAGACTTGAATCCTAGTTTCAGAAGATTTGTAGTTCTCCATGGCAGGGAAGGCAGAGCCCAGCAGCTGTTTGTGGTGGTTAGAGCAGGAATGCTCTTGTAGCTGTAGAACAGGAAACAGAAAGCTAGAACAGAACCAAGGGCCAGGTTATAGTCTCCCAAGTCCCATTCCCTAGTGACCTACTTCTGACAGCTAATAACCTAGTGACCTACTTCTGACAGCTAGTGACCTGATGACCTACTTCTGTTTGTGACCTAGTGACCTATTTCTAACAGCTAGGCCCCCACCTCCAAAAAGTTCCACAGCCTCCCAAAATAGTGGTACCAGACAGAGAACATCCTTCAAAATACAGACTCATGGAAGATGTCTCAAATACATTTGTAACACAACCTGCACATAGTATGCTGCAGTCTGACTTTAGAGCCTCAGACATATGCAGACATATGGCATACATTTTATTCAAGGACAATTATTTGGGGCTGAGGGCATAATTCAATGGTTATAATACTTGCTTGCATATGCAAGACCCTGGATTTAACCCTCAATACTAAAACATAAATAAAAGAAGAGGACAGAGGAAAAAACGGAAAATTATTTTGATATTGTATAATATAAAAGATAGGGGCTGGAGATGGGGCTCAGTAGTTAGAAGCACTTGCTGCTCTTGCAGAATACCCAGGTTCGGTACCCATGTCCCCACAAGGTGGCTCACAGCCATCTGTAAATCCAGGTCCAGAGGATCCTGTGCGCTTTACTGTCCTTTGCAGATAGCAGGCACACATGTGATAGACAGACACACATACAGACAAAGCACCTATACACATAAAATAAAAATTAATTCTAGAAGTTGTTTTGAAGGAGATAAAAAGTAAATTCAGCCAGGTACCTTCCTTGTCAACTTCTTGGATTAGAAATCACGTAGGAAACAGCTCTGGGCATGTCTGCAAAGACGTTTCCAGAGAGAACTGTCAGAGCTTTAACTCCTTTTCCTCTCTCCTCCAATCCTTGGAAACTGAACTCAGCCRCCTGGCTTTATTTGAAATGAGGCACGTGTAACTTCTTCCTGGAAGGACGTGACCACTAATGCTCAACTCTTTACCTTAGCCCCCGCCCCCACCTCGTTCCCTCCTCCTCCTGAGCTGAGGAGCCAGGATGAACCAGAACAGGAAGGGTTCTAGACCTGAAGCTTCATGCATCTACAGTGGACTGCGTATGAGGAAAAAAGCGTCTCCTCTTTAAGGCTTGATTTTTAGTTTTTGGTTTGTTTTGGGTTTTTTGTTTTTTTAAATCATGGGGGTGGTGCGTCTGAGTGCAGGGATCTGCAAAAGCCAATAGAGAGTTTGATTTCCGGAGCTGGAGTTACAGGTAGTTGTGAGCCGCCTGGCGTGGGAGCTGGGAACAGAACTCAGGGTTTTCTGCAAGTGCAGCATGTGCGCTCAACTTTCGACATATCTCTCCAGCCATAAATGCTTGTTCCCTTAGGACAGTGGGATTTGAGGACTGTCTAGCATGTGATTGGTCCCCAAAAGGTCCCAAGTAAAAAAAATCTAAATCTGATTGAGGAGTAGAGGGGAAAGATACCCTATTGGGGGCAGGGGAAGACAGGGGAATCAAAGATATAAAACCCCACAGCAACATATTTAGTAAACAGCTGTGCTTCATAGCTGATACCATTTGCAGGGTGGTGGGCAAGGTCTCACTCTAGCCCAGGCTAACCCTGGAACTCACAGGTTGGAACTGGGTTGCACTCAAACCCATAGTAATCCTCCTGTTTTGGCCTGAGATTACAGGCATGGGCCACCAATGATCAGCCAGAGCCTGATATCCTTCAAGGACAGGTTTTTGCCTGATTGTGTTATAGCTTCATCAGAACACATTAGAAAATAAAACGCAGCCAGGCGGTGGTGACACACGCCTTTAATCCCAGCACTTGGGAGGCAGAGGCAGGCAGATTTCTGAGTTTGAGGCCAGCCTGGTCTACAGAGTGAGTTCCAGGACAGCCAGG
>BDUI01000637.1:52239-65908 GCA_002335545.1 Apodemus speciosus | reverse complement strand
CGCCCCAGCAGTGTCCCAGGCTCCGGCCTCCACTTCCCTAAAATGTGTTTTTTTAAGTGTAAGTATTTATGGGCCGCCGTGTGGCATTTGGTATATAAATACATTGTGCTGTGTTTAAATCAGGCTAAGCATACTCTCAACTCTTTGTATTTACTTATAACGAGAACATGCGAAGGCATTGCTCTCAGTTTTTGGAATGTGCAGCATATTGTCATTATCTGAAGTCACTCCTCTGTGAAAAAAATCACACCAAGTTTTCCACTTCTCCCCAAATGTAACTTAGTGTTTACTGATCCTCTCCCCTCCCCCACCCCTTCTTCTCTGCCCAGGCTGTGAGTAACCACCGCTCTATTCTCAGCTTCCTTGAGATTAGCTAAATGGTTAACTAATAATCTATTAGTTAATGAGTTAACTAATAGTCTCCGAGATGAGTAAGATCACGGAGCCTTGCTTTTCTTTCTTCTTTTTGTTCTAAATTTTATTTTATTCCCTTTCGTGTATGTGTGCACATATGCTATAGAGGCCTGAGGTCAGCATCAGTGTCTTCCTAGGTCTCTTTCTACCTTCTTCAGTGAAGCGAGGGTCAATCCTGGTTGAGGCCAGAGCTCTCCCAGACTGTCTAGCTAGCCAGCTTGCTCTTGGGATCCCTTGTCTCCACCTTCTGAGCATCGGGATTACCGTCAGGCCCCTGTCACACCCACCGGCATGTTTGCAGGTTTGGGGATCCGAACTCTGGTCCTCCCTCTCTGGTAGCAAGGGCTTTAGCCACTGATCCATCTCCCATCCCCTATTTTCTTTTTTAAAAGGATTTATTTATTTTGATTTTATGTCTGTGAGTGTTTTTCCTGAGTGTATATATGTGTACCACATTCATGTAGTGCCCACAGGGGCCAGAATGTCCACTGGATCCCACGAAACTGAAGTCACTGGCTTTGTAAGCTTCCATGTGGTGCTGGGAACTGAACTCGGTCGGGTCTTCAGTAGGAGCAGCACATATTCTTAGTTGCTGAGTCACCTCTCTAGGCCCCTAATATTTTATAAGATCTTTTTCCCATATGTGTGTGTGTGTGTGCATCTGTGCATCTGTGTCTGTGTGTCTTTGTGTGTCTGTGTCTCTGTGTGTCCGTGTGTTTTGTGTGTGTTTCTTGTGTCTGTGTATCTGTGTGTGTCTGTATAGTGTGTGTGTCTGTGTCTGTGCATCTGTGTATGTCTGTGTGTCTGTGGTTTTGTGTCTGTGTGTCTGTGTGTGTGTGTGTTTATGTCTGTGTGTCTGTGTGTGTCTCTGTGTGTGGTGTGTTTGTGTCTGTTTTTGTGTCTGTGCCTATGTATGTCTATGTGTATGTCCGTGTGTGTGTCTATGTGTGTCTGTGTTTTTGTGTCTGTGCCTATGTATGTCTGTGTGTGTGTCCGTGCATGTGTCTGGGGGGGGGGGGTAGGCAGTGATGTGTGTATGGGTGCAGGTATGATATGATACCACAAGAGGGTGGCAGATTCCCTGGGACTGCACAGTGTGGGTGCTGGGAACTCAGATTCTGTAAAAGCAGTACTTGCTCTTAACCACTGAGTCATCTCACAGGCCCCACCTCCATCCACAAATGATTTTTTTTTTTCTGAGACAGGGTCTCTCACTATGTAGCCCTGGCTAGTGTGGCATTCACTGTGTAGACCAGGTTGGCCTCTAACTCACAAATCCACCTGCCTCTGCCTCCCAAATACTGGGATTAAAGGAATGAGCCACACTCAGCTCCAACATTTATTTAAAATAGTTTAAACAGAGTCTCAATATGTAGCCCAGCCTGGCTATATAAGACTGACCTTAAACTCATAACCCTCCTACCTAAACCCCAGCTAGGGTAATATGTCCACCACCACTTCCAGTTTGTGGTTCTGAGGACTGAACCCAGGGCCCTGTGCAGGCTAGGCAAGCCCTCTACCAACCGAGCTGCACCCCAGGCCTAACGGCTCCCTTGTGTCCACAGCCCCTGCCATCATCTCTAACGAGTCTCTTGACAGAACCAGGACCTGCAGTTCCCCGACGACGCTTAGTGATGGCGAGCGTGAAGTCCTCTGTTCTCACATCTGAGAGACCTCTAGCTAGGTTAATTGTAGCTAAAATTTGGGGCAGAGATTTTGGAGGTGTATATATCCTGGGTACCACTCTTGTTGGATGTATAGTTTGCAAATACTCTTTTTTCTATTTCATAGATCGTCTCCCTGCTCCGCTCACTGTTTCTTTTTGTTCTTTTGCTGGATAGGAGTCTTCTGGCTTAAAATAATCTCATTTGCTTTTATTGCCTGTTTGTGGGGGAGAGGGGGGTCTTGATATCATGATTTATTTCCCTTTTGTTTTGGGGCTTTTTGTGGTTGTACCAGTTACCTTAA
Organism: Apodemus speciosus; assembly: GCA_002335545.1. NCBI lineage: Eukaryota > Metazoa > Chordata > Mammalia > Rodentia > Muridae > Apodemus > Apodemus speciosus. Next base: position 63,526 of record BDUI01000637.1, on the reverse strand, counting down.
GCTGTTGCTTCATCTTGAGTTTTGTTGTTGTTGTTGTTGTTGTTGTTGTTGTTTAATCTGGTGGGAGATAGAGGTTTAATTTGACTCTTCTACATGAAGACATTCAACCAGGAATGACTCAAAAGACCACTCTTCCTTCTTAGTAACTTTGCCAAAAGTAAAAATTACATGGTTATGAGGGGCCAGTGGATGGCTCATCAGGTCAAGGTGATTTCCACCAAGCCTAATGATGTAAGTTCAATTCCTCAGACTCACATGCTGCAAAGAGAGAAATGACTCATGCTGATATGTTCATGGCGCACACACACACACACACACATACACACACACACACACACACACACATATTTAGTTGGCTCTAGTTCCATTGGCTTTACTTTTAGGATCTCAATTTTGTTCTCTTAGCCCTGTGTCCACCAATATTTTAAATGGCTCCCTTAAATTGCTGAAGTATAATTATAATTTGATCTTTGGTTTAGGATAAAATTCATGCTTTCATTATTTCAATCTCTGCTGCTAATATATTTGCTGTACTTTAGGAAAAGAAGACCTGTTCGTTTAGTGGCTGTTTTAGAGATTATAACATATCTCCTCCTGCTATTACCGAGTAATATTCATTCTTACACCTCCAACCTAGCAATGTGGGATATTAGAACACTTAATGGCATTTATATTACCTGCTATCTTTTGCATTATTTTAAAAATTACATTTACGGGGGGAGCTGGTGAGGTAGCCTGACAGTTAAGAGTTCTTGTTGATCTTTTAGGTTGGGAGTTTGGTTCCCACAACCCACCTCAAGTAGCTCCCAACCACTTTTAACTCCAGTTCTAGGGGATCTGACAGCCTCTTCTGGCTTCTGTGTACACTAGACACACAACTTATACACAGATAGGCATTCAGGCAAAATGTTCATACACATAAATTGAGAGAAACAAATCTTAAGAAATGAGAAAGTTCAACTTATTAATAAAAACAGACAGCAAGTGATCAGTAGTGTGATTTCTGTCTCAAGACAGAAGGTTATTTTATATTAGAAATCAATAAATTAATTCCATCCAGTAGAACTTGGTAAGAAAAAAATTTTAACACAGAGGTTACTCAGCCCTTGAAGTGAGAATGATAAAACTATGGGAATGACTGCTATTTTATTTAAGAACTTTAATTACATGTATGGGGGGGGTGTGCTGTGGCATTCAGAAGACAGCTTCTGGAAGTCCATTCTCTCCTGCTACCTTGTGAGTCTTGGGAATCAAACCCAGACCATCAGTCTTGACAAGTGTCTTTACCTGCTGAGCCATCTGGCCAGCCCATATAGTTTACTATAAATTAATAGTTATTTAAACCTAAGTGTCTGCATATAACTGTCGTACTAGACAATACCGCTTAGAATGGAAATATTCAGGCAGTAGTAAAAGGCTGTGATAATTAAATGTTTTGAGTTCTGAGTATTTACAAATAATTAGTAGCAATGGCAGAGTGAATTAATGAGAGCCGAACTGGGCTGACAATGGTGGCATTACTTTTCCTAAAGATGTTGTAGCAGAGAATCTATAAAACAACCCATAATTATCTAACGTTAGACTATCAGCCAAGAGACCCATGCTCTACAAACATTTAAATCCTTGACAATCTTGATACTTGATTTCAGTATCTCTTCCAATGCCCCCTTTCCATTTCTGACTTATTCTGCTTGGATCATGTGAATACCAGACTCTTTATCTTATTTATTGACCCTTGGTTAATAGAGTCTACTACACCGTGGGTATAATTAGATATAAGATAAATACTTGAAAGTGTGTTCATTATTAGTCTATAGTTTTTTAATACAGGCAGCTAAAACTCTGCATGAATGACTAATATCCATAACTATATTGAATATTAATATATTTATACATTTATTCTCCCACATGCACTTTCACTTTCATACCAGCCAGAAATGTGTGAATCTATCCTTTCTTGTTGACTTCCTGGTTCAGAAATCTGCGTGTTAAATGTTAAACTTATTGCCAAGAGCAACGAGTCTTCTACTCTTGGAAGAGAAGGGAATTTTAGGAAGTGAATTTATAAAACAACTAAGGAAATGCACATACTTTAAAATGGTACATGACTCTCAAATCACCTTCACATGGGAGCCAGTCTTTGCACTGGTCACAGGTGTTGTTTTGGGTTTGTAGAAGTCTCAGAAACAGTATGAGATTGTTGACTTTAGCCTTGTAGAACTGCCTAGCAAGGACATTGCTTTGTCACGTCAAAAATGGCTTCAGAGAGGACCTGGATGTCTGAATTCTTGCAAGACTATGCTCCACCTGCCCCCTGTGGCATTTTTTGAGGGGAAAGGGGTCTACCAGGACAGGGCCATCTGTGCCACTCTGTGCAATGAATCACTTTTGCAGGCTTCAGTTTTGATTCTTGTCCCCCCCACCCTCCATGCGTCCCTGTCTCCTTTAAAGAAAGCTTGCCTGTGCAAGTGGCCTGCCTGACAACTTCTGCGATTGGCCTACAGACTGCGCCCTGCTGCTGCGTGGGACATTTTCCTCAGCCTTAGTCACAGGACATGGCTGTGTTGTCCAAGTGCCCTTCAGAGTTGCTTAGCAACGTGGCACTCACTCAGGTCTCCACTGCGCAGGGGCACCAGCCCGGGAGGGGACAAAAACACAGAGCGCTAGACCACAGAGACCATACTGAAATCAAAGGTCCCTTTCCTCCTGAACACCACTGCTTGCTAAGAGCAACTTGTTTCTGAGGAAAGATTAATATGAATTAAGAATGCTGGCTTAAGTGTTTCTCCAAGGCAAGAAAAGATTTCTTAGTAAAAAAAACTGGTGAGAAGCTAGGGCTGTAGCTGAGTTGGGAAAGTGTTTGCCCGGCATACATAACCCTGGTTGGATTCCCTGCACCATGAAGACAGGTGGGGTGGTGCACACCTGTGACCCCAGCACTTGGGAGGTGGAGACAAGAAGTTCAGACATTCAAGGCTATCCTTGGCTACATAGGAAATTCAAAGGTAGCTTGAGCCTGTGTGAGACCCCGCCCTATTTCCCCATCAAGATAAAGAAATAAATAAGCCGATAACTTGTAACTACTAAATTGGAAAAAAAAAAATGCCACAGTTCTATATAGTGTGTGGTGATTTCCTTCAGGTCTTATACACACTACAATATATACTTAATGAACATCAGTCATTCTGATCACTACCTGGGTTGGCTAGGGTTTTTGTTTTTGTTTTTTTGTTTTGTTTTGTTTTGTTTTTGTCTACTTGACACAAGCTAGAATGATCTGAAAAGAGGGAACCTCAACTGATAAAATGCCTCCAACAGGTTGGCCTATATGCAAGTCCGTAGGGGCACTGTCTTGATTAATGATTGATGTGGGATTGGCCCAGATCCAATGGACAGTGCAACTTCTGAGCAGGTAGCCCTGGATGGTCTAATAAAGCATTCTGAGCAAGCCATGGGGAGCAAGCCAGTAAGCAGCACTCCTCCATGGCCTCTGCATCAGCTCCAGCCTCCAGGTTTCTGTCCTATTTGAGTTTCTGCCCTGTAATGAACTGTGGTGTGGAACTATTAACTGAAATAAACCTTTTCTTCCCCCCAAGTTGTTTTTGCTCCTGTTGATTCACCCTAACAATAGAAACAGTCATGGTGTTTTGTTACAATAGAAAGTAAACTACAATGGAGGGGTGGGGGATGGAGGGAAGGGGGGAGGGGGAGACAGTCGATAGTGCTGCAGAACATTGACTCAGCACCACTGCAGAGAGTCCCTCAAGGTTTACAAGGATGATCATAGAATTTCTATGGCCAGAGGTAGGTCTGCTTTATTTCCATGTAGTTCAATGCAACAGGCCTGTGACTTACTTAGAAACCAAGACACACACTATACACTATGATTGCAAACATGTAATGATTATACATGTCCACAGGTATCTCTAGGCTAGAGGTTTTTTTAAAAGATGTATTTATTATACATAAGTACACTGTAGCTATCTTCAGACACACCAGGAGAGGGCATCAGATCTCATTACAGATGAGCCACCATGTGGTTGCTGGGATTTGAACTCAGGACCTCTGGAAGAGCAGGCAGTGCTCTTAACCACCGAGCCATCTCTCCAGCCCTAGAGTTTTGTTTTGTTTCTTTTAAGATTTATTTACTTATTTTATGTATATGAGTACATTGTAGCTATCTTCAGACACACCAGAAGAGGGCATCAGATCCCATTACAGAAGGTTGTGAGCCACCATGTGGTTGCTGGGAATTGAACTCAGGACCTCTAGAAGAGCAGTCAGTGCTCTTGACCGCTGAGCCATCTCTCCAGGCCCTAGGCTAGAGTTTATTCATGAAATCTATACCCCTTTTCACATTGACCAATGTATCCAGAATTCTCTGATTCGGTTCTCTGGTGAAGAAAGGCTCTAAAGGCCGTGCCACAGACAAGCACTCAGGAAGATTCGGGTTTGCATTCACACATGACAGCAGCAGAGTCGTACCGTTACTGTCTGAAGCCTGCCACTGCGTTTTCAGTAACGGAACATCAGGTGCGTTCTATCAGAGAAGAACGGAAACTCTACCTAGATGCCCGTCCACGCAGTTGATCCCACGTACATTTATCTCCTCGCCTCTGTCCACGTGCCAGCCACTGTCGCTGATGCAGTCATTTGTGGTAAATTATTCCATCTCCGTAACATGTTATTTGGAGGCAAAATTGGCACTATTCTCGGGGAACTTTGGGTTTAATTAGCATCTAAAAATTTTAAACAGCCATAATTGTATATGGCCAGAAACATTACCCATGGTTAATTTGCATGTTGTTCCTATTGTCCCTACGATAAGGACGTTGAACAGTCACTACTTTATGCCTCGCGGTGCTGCACGCTAAACTGACGGCAAAGAGCACTCCAAGCTGATGAAAGGCAGGCATAGAGGACTTTTGGGGTCATGATGTAGCACGAGACAGTTTAGCACTCCTATATCACATACATACTACAACTCTCTGAAGAGCTGTGTCCTGCCTGAGCGCTCGCAGCTTCTCCCCGCAGCTGTCTGGCTCGGTTATCTCCGTCCTAGGAGGCTTTTAGCAAAATCATTCTTCAGAGGTTCCAGGGGCCCATGGGTTATCCATCAGGCCAACTCCATTTCCAACAGAAAACTATCTCGTGCACTCTGGCCAACTGACATTTTCTCCCTCCCTATATATCAATTGCACATAAGTTGTAACTCCCTCCATCTTGGGATTCTGTGCTTCCTTGTCCTTTGTAATGGGATTTTCACCAAATCTCTTCTCAGGCTCATTGGCTGCTTCTATTAAGAAGTATTATTTGTTTCCCTTTTTAGTTCTTTTACTTTTTCCGCTATGAATAAAGTGGTTATTCAGACCTTAACCCTGAGAAATTTTAAGAGTGCCCAGCACTATCGGCCCTCAACTCTGCATCAAACACAAAAAAGAAGGGAAAGAAGAAGGAAGGAATTCAGACTCTGTAGCAGAAGAAATGGGATCCAAAGGAAAGACATCCTATGAGAAAATTGGCTCCTGTCCCCCAGAATAGAGAAGTCAGAATTCTCTTTTGTGGTTTTTAAGATATGTTTATTTCTCATTTTAGGTAGATACGTGCTGGCTACATATATGTGTGTGTACCACATGCATGTCTGGTGCTCACAGAGACCAGAAGAGAGTCAGACCCCTTGGATCTGGAGTTACATGTGGTTGTGAGCCACCATGTGGGTGCTGGGAACCGAACCTGAGTCCTCTGCAAAAGCAGCTAGTGTTCTTAACCACTGAGCCATCTCTCTGGTCTCTCAGTTGTACTTTTTAAACATCAGCTAATTCCCTTACTGACTGATGAGTTACATAAAGCCCTCGTTTTATATTTCTATAGAACTTTTTTTCTTCTTTTATAAATTCTCATTTACCTGCTGCTAACAAAGGAGTAGTTTAACTCAGGTACAAACCAGGGAAACTACAAAACTGAGAGGAAGACAGGACTGTATCTTCCTGATACAGAAGAGAGCCGCCATGGGCTCCTGTGTCCTCCTAAACATTAGCACGCCATAATTACTGTGAAATTGGGAGGTTACCCAGTAATTTTCTTTAAATATCATTCTCACCTTCACATTGGACTCCGGACAGAAATGATTAAAGGAGAGACTGGTATCGTGGGCACGCCCACAACCCCAGGATTTAAGAGGCTATGGCAAAAGGATTCAAAGTTTAAGTCCAGGCTTTGTGGAACCCTGCCTCAAAAACAAATAAACTGATTAAATAATCATCAGGAACTATTGTCAAAGCAGAACGTCGGGGACAAACTTGAACTGGGAAGGAAGATTAAGTTCAAAGCTGTTGTTTCAATAAGAAAGACAGAGTAATCTTACGTCCAAAGAAGCAATGAGTGAACCGAAGAGTTTTCTAAAAGCCTAAGTTGCCAGGGCTGGAGAGATGGTGCCTCCGCCTTTAAGAGCACTCTCTGCTCTTTGGGAGGATCTAGGTTCAGTTTCCAGACATCGCTCGCACCATGTCTGATGGCTCGCAGCCACCTGTAACTCTCTCTCCAGGGAATCCACCTCAGGCACCTTCGCTTATGTGCACTTACGTGTCGTGCGCCTGTGCACATAATTTTAAAACAATAAAAGGAAATTTTTAAAAACTTAAGCGGGGGGTGGCTGGGAGATTACTAGGTTGGCAACGTGCTTGCCACGCAAGCTTGAGGGGACCCAAGGTGAGCCAATCAGATTCCATATTAAAGARCAAGGCAAGCACAGTCAGACACATACCTGGTCTCACCACTGGGGAGGCAGAAACAAGAGGGGGAACCCTGGAGTTTAGTGGCCGGCCAGTCTAGTGATCTCCAGGCTCAGTGTGAAACCTCGTCTAAACAAACTAAGGTAGAGATTATTGAGGAAGGTACTTAATGTTGGCCTCTGACCTTCACACACAAGTGCACACAAGTAAGTGCACCCCTCAGTGCACCTGTACGTGCATGCACATGCGCACTAGGGTGGGGAGTACGTAGTACTTAATCCCTGTACCTTACCGAAAGGGAAATAAATGTTCCCTTATCTTTCGAACAGCAATGGTCTCACAGCTAGGAGTAAAATTCGGAACTTAGGCTCCCACCACACAGACTAGGAGGCAGGGATGCTAGCCCCTTGATCATTACATTTCAAAGACCCTTGAGAATTACAGTCCTTGGTCCTGGCTGGAGGCAGCCAGAGACTATTTACATCTCAAAGAGGCAGAGGAGGAATTCACAATTAGGATTTTTCGTGTGTAAATGCTCTAAGAAAAGGGAGGTCAAGGGCCGGAAATTAGGGAGAATCTCATACCAAACCTCGCTGGAGATGCGAGAACCATTAAGGCTGCCTTGGTCAATATCTATATCATCATAGCACCCCCATTTCTCTGAAACTTGAAGTCAGCAAAGGCATTCTCATCCAGCTCCTCATTTTCATCTCCATAAGCATTAAGATTCATTCCACAGACGACTCGGCTAAGAGATCAAAAGGTCAGGCCGCTGGCCTCAGGTCTCAAGTTCTCAAAAGCAACAACCCAGAAACACACTCCCATCTCCAGACCTTGAGTTCAGTGCATTTATAATGTCAGTATATGCTACTAACACCACCCCAACTCTGCAGTCTGGAGGTCACCAGCTGATTAGGGTCCCTCAAACCCAACTCTAGTTATGAAATAAAAGCACTGGAGTTTAGCAGAGATCTATAAAGAAGACAAGCTGGGTGGGACTGCTGTGGTACCTTTCAAGAAAACAGAAATCAAGGGGCTGAGGAGATGGCTTGCTGCTCTTGCAGAGGACTGGAGTTTAGCTCCCAACATGAGCATCAATGATTTACCATGTGCAAGTCCATCTTCAAGGATCCGACGCCCTCTTCTGACCTCCAGAAGCACCCTCGCACACATGCACATACACACAGAGAAAGAGGCATACACACACATAAATTAAGGTAAAGAAATATTTTTAAGAAAATAAAAATAAAAACCATAAATAGAGGTTGTCTAAGGGTCTCCATTACTGTGAAGAGACATCATGACCAAGGCAACTCTTATAAGGACAACATTTAATTGGAGCTGCTTACAGGTTCAGAGGTTTAGTCCATTATCATCATGTTAATGAAGCAAGTTAGGGTGCAGGCAGACATGGTGCTAGAAGAGCCAAGAGTTCTACATCTTGATCCCAAGGCAGCCAGGAGGAGACTGTCTTCCACGAGCAGCCGGGAGAGGACTCTGATTCCACACTGGGAGGAGCTTGAGCCTAGAAGACCTCAAAGCTCACCTCCAATGACACACTTCCTCCAACCAGGCCACACCTCCTAATAGTGCCACTTGCCAGTGGGCCAAGCACTCAAATACATGAGTCTATGAGGAGCCGGACCTACTCAAACCGCCACAGTGTACATACACACAGTAACAGAAGCATTTGGAAATCAGACAAAGGAAGATCAGAAGAAGACATTGGCTAGCAAGTTCCAGGCCAGCCTGGGCTACATGAGGGAAAAAAACGAAAAAGAAACAGTCAATGAAATGGTGGGAGCATCTCAGTCTGGGTTACAATGTTGAAATACAGAGAGATCCAATCAGCCAATGAGGTGGACTTGCAGTTATAGCAGAAGGAACGTAGGTCCCTCAAAAGACATCCAGGGCTAATGTTGCCTTACAAGACAAAACACATCTTTCCAGATATGATCAACTAGAGATAATCCTGGATTCTCCAGTTGAGGTCAAAATGCAACCATGTGTTCACTAAACAAAGAAGAGACCCTGAGGTAAGGAGAGGATAAAAAAACAGGTGAGGATGCTGGCCTTACAGTGGAGAGAAGCACGGGGAGAGAATGTCAGTAGACACCAGAAGCTGGAAGAGACAGAGAATTCTCCCCAGGATGAAGCCCTGTTCCATCTTTGAACCAGTAATACTGATCTCTAGCTTCTGGCTTCCAGCAGTGAGAGAGTACATTTCTGCTGTGTTAAGCCACCAAGTTCACGAATTTGTGACAACAGCCACAGAAAACATATGCAAAGATCGGTACCAAAAAGCATGGTGCTGCTGTAATAGACAAATAAAAACCGTGTAAGTGCTTTAGAATTCAGTGGTGGGAGGAGGCTGGAAGAATTCAAGGCACGTGGTACATGGAGTGCTTCAAAAACAGACTGATAGAAATGTTGACGTTAGGGCTGGAGAGATGGGCGGTTAAAAGTGGTTAAGAGCACTGACTGTTCTTGCAGAGGTCCTGAGTTCAATTCCCAGCAACCACATGGTGGCTCACAACCATCTGTAATGGAATCTGATGCCCTCTTCTGGGGTGTCTGAAGAGAGCAATAGTGTGTGTGTGTGTGTGTGTGTGTGTGTGTGTGTGTGCATACTATATATACTATATATAACAATAGTGTGTAATATATATGTATATATACTACATATGTATATATAATAAATCTTAAAGGAAAGAAAGAAAAAAGGAAGGAAGGAAGGAAGGAAGGAAGGAAGGAAGGAAGGAAGGAAGGAAGGTTGACATTAAAGGCTTTGCTGGTGGAAAGGAATGAGAGGCCCAGCAGCAAGGTGCCAGAGTGCTTGCCTAGCATGCACAAAGACCTGGGTCTGGTCCCCATGCATAACCTGGCATGGCGGTACATGTCTATAATCCCACCAATCAAGAGGTGAAACAAGAGGATCCGAAGTTCAAGGCTATCTGAGACCCCGTCTCAAAAAGGGGGCAGGCCAGGAGCCTAATGGAGGAAGCTTAGCTCATCACTGACATCGTGTACATTGCTATAAACAGAATATCGTAGAGGCGGGAACAGCATGAACAATGGTCAGAGGGCTCAAACATGATAGCAGAAACTGGCACCTCACTAAACTGCCACCTACCATTGTGTAGAAAGCAGAACTTGCAAATAATGAGTATAGATTATTTAGCTAAATAATATTTTAAGATTTGTTTATTTTATTTATTTATATGAGTACACCGCAGCTATCTTCAGACACACCAAAAGAGGGCATCAGATCCCATTACAGATGGTTGTGAGCCGCCATGTGGGAACTGAACTCAGGACCTCTGCAAGAGCAGTCAGTGCTCTTACCCACTGAGCCATCTCTCTAGCCCGTTTTTTATATTTATTGTAGTTTATAGGCATGTGTGTGCATGAGTATATGTTACATGTGTGCAAGTACCCACAGAAGCCAGAAGAGGGTGTCAGATTACCCCAGAGCTGGAGTTACTGGTAGTTGTAAGCCACACGGCATGGTTGCTAGGAATTGAACCCAGGACTTCTGGAAGAGCAACAAGCACTCTTAACTGCAAAGTGCCAAAACTACAGCCTGGGACCTTTTTCTTAATGTTTACACTAAAATGATAGTGGGGAGAAACATGGACTAAAGAATCATTATAGGAATGGATGAGTTGGAAAAAAAACCTCAGCTTGTCCGATTGTAAAAGATGCTGAAGTGAACTGACTAATGGGAAAGCTCTGGAAAGAAGTCTAGATGCGGGGCTGGGCAACTCTACCAGTGCTGAAAAGACCCAGTGTGAGGAGAAGGAAAACGTGGAGGCTACTGGAGCGACCGAGTGAGCATGACTATAAGGTGGTCCAGGGAGCTCTTGTGTTAAGGCAGCGATCCACATGATGAAAGTGAGGGTAGCCCTGTAGCATGAAATATTGATGCTTCCATTAAAAAAAAAAAAAACGAATATTTTGCAAGGGGGATTAAACGGAGGGATCCAGAGTTTAGCATCTAGTTCGTACAGCAGCTATGAATTTGAGGTGATTGACAGAATATTTTAAAGCCCTAATGCTAGAGGAGGTCATTAAGGAAGAGGCTGTAGAGCCAAAAAGAAAAAGATGCTTAAAAAGCGAGCAGAGGGRAGCTGGAGATGCAGTCCAGTCGGTAAAATGCTTGCCCGGCACACACGAAGCCCTAGGTCTGATCCCAGCATCTCATAAACCAGGTGAGGTGGCACACACCTGTAATCTCAGGACCCGGCTGGTGGAGGCAGGAGGAGCAGAAGTTCAGGGTCATTCTCAGCTCTACCTGGTGATTCAAGGCTAGCCTGAGCTACGTGAGACCCTGTCTCAAAAAGATAATGAGAGCTTCCATACTTAAAACTTTAGAAAGGGGGGCACAGCAAAAGAGATTGAGAAAAAGCGGGGTAGGTGGGACAATAAAGAGAAGATAGCTTTCTGCTGAGTCAAGGAAAGAATTTCAAAGAGAATTTTTTTAAAAAAAAATTGCAGGTGAGCCAGGCGGTGGTGGTGTACCCCTTTAATCCCAGCACTTGGGAGGCAGAGGCAGG
>BDUI01000636.1:228455-243020 GCA_002335545.1 Apodemus speciosus | reverse complement strand
TGTTAAATGTGAGTCTATTTCATACTAGACTAGAAGGGAAATGATGCTAGTATTGTTTTATATTTTATATTTCCCTTTTGTTAGGTCTAGACCTCTTGATGTATAGTAATGACAGTTTATTTAGACAATGATTTATTTGTTTTCTATTAAAATGAATGGTATTAGCTAAAATCTCTGATCTTAAAAGGATGTGGGAGGGAGTGGGGATAGAGACAGACAGAGAAACAGAGACAGACAGAGAGACAGAGAGATGTTCAGTGTTTAAGATGAAGAAATCATAGAGTAGAAAAATTGAGTAATAACCCTAGGGTTAATAAATCTGTAGTGCTTGATCCAGATTTGAAGCATAGGCACTTTGGGTTTTAGAGTTTGAGTTCATCATTAATTTGGGGAATTACAAGCATATAGCAGAAATTGACTGGGAAAGGGATGATGAGGGAGTTTCTATTAAGGGAGTTCCAGGGCAGTGCAGGGTATCTCTATAGTTGAGACTTTCAAATAAAGGGACAAATAGCAACAGATCAATCAAGTCTGGTGCTCACAACATCCAGCAGAAAACTGCGGACATTGAGTAGTCATCTAGAGGTCCTGGTTAAATGTTTGTTCATGGACGAGCTTCCTCTGGCTGAACATCTGACTGAATGGTCCCACTGAAGGCATTTTTATTGGGGGATAAATAATAGTCACCTCTGTTAGAAATGTCTTACTTTTAGGTATTCTCCAGGACAGAGTGTTTTTTTTTTTTTTAAGAGTAGAATGAAATTCTATTTTTTTCTTTTTTTTCTTTTTTTTGAGTATAGATTTTTTTTATTAGATATATTCTTTATTTACATTTCATTTCCCTTTTTCTGGTTCCCCCACAGATGTCCCAGAGTGTTTTTATTAACCTGAGCTTTTCGTWATCTTTCCCTCTCTTGATACAGAGAAAGAGGAGAACCTGTCCCAGACCAGGGTTTAGGAAAAACTTGTCATTAAGTATGTTTAGTTCTGAAGTTGGGGTGGGGAGTACCTACTGTACTTTTAGAGCCAAATTCTCTAATAACTCAAACATCACAAAATAGATGAGCAATATAATATAAATTACATCTGCTTCTGCACTGTACAATTCAATACTTCTAATCACACATTACCACTAAATTATCAAAATTCAATACAATTTGGTGTTCAGTGCTTAATATACTCCAATAACGACAAGGAGCTATCAATGACAATGTAGATTATTCAAATAAAGAACATATATGTCATTGTAGAAAGCTCTTAATAGGAAAAGCACACATTAAACAGGTAGTTAAGTATTTAATTTGCTTGTGTTGAGCACATTAAAGAAATATCCAATGTATAGAAAGTGATTTATATGCTAAAAATAGAGATAAGCTGGAATTTCCTGAGTAATTTCAGGAAGAAATGAGCATTTTCAAAGACTAACACAAGAAGAAAAGGAATTGAGGTCCAGAACGACTTCATGTCTTGCAGTTTGTGTAGAGGGTTTAGCTCTACTGTTGAAACGGGGACCTTCCTGGGATGTAATTGGAGAGATGGGTGACTAGATATAATTGTGAGATTTATTTTTTTCTAGTAGCCTCTTTTCTATATATGAAATGTAAACTCCTATAAAAGTGAAAGAGAAAAGAGGCTTACATTCTAAACAGAGTAAAATGGCATAAAGCAAGAATGTGGAAACTAGGAAGCAGAAGGAGAAATTCACTGAGATTGTGAATCTATAATACGGTTCAGTTTGTCAGAGTCATGAGTGGAAAAGACTCACAAGTGTTTCTATTGAGTCCACTAAACAAAATAACTTATTCAAGGCATTGAAAAGATTGACTATTCCATGATAGGAACTAAATTTACATTATTGCCATTGCTAGGGCATGTCTAATGTAAGTATTGAATGAAACAAAAGAGAATCTCTAAGAAATTTTTAAGAATTTGATTAAAATTATATCTTATGGAATCTACCATATTTAAAAAGTTTGAAGACAGACAAGAGAGGGAAAATAGACTTGTGGGATGTCTGGAAGACCATCCGGTGACTCATTTGCTGCTCAAGCAAACAAGCAGGAACTAAGAATGGTACAAAGAAGTAAAGGGAAGTAATGGGAGGGCAGCCACAACGTGTTAACCTGCGCTACTCTCTGAGGATTGTAACAGTCTAGAAAAGCAGCGCCATTCCTAGATCCAATCCAATGGAGTACTCTGTTGTTGTAAGAATTAACACCAAATGGTCCTCTGAAGTGGACCATGGGAAGATTAATACTGTGGGAATTTGCAGTGCTTCTGTGCCTGAACCCAATAGAAAGATTTGGATCAGACCATGAAGCTTATTTACTATGTACCCGATCATCATCTGTTACTTTCTCCCACTTCCAACTCCTTTCTAATTTGAGGATCACACAAAAAGAAGGGTTTCAATCACTACAGCCAAGGCTAGTATTGTCTGCTAGTTGTTGCATTAGATGTTGTCTTAATCAGGTTTTCTATTCCAGCACTAACATCATGACCAAGAAGCAAGTCAGGGAGGAAAGGGTTTATTCAGCTTACACTTCCACTCAGCTGTTCATCACCAAAGGAATTCAGGACAGGAACTCAAGCAGGTCAGGAAGCAGAATGCCATGACATCCTTCCATGATGCAGAAGCCATGGAAGGATGTTACTTACTGGCTTGCTTCCCCTGGCTTGCTCAGCTTGCTTTCTTATAGAACCCAGGACTACCAGCCCAGGGATGGCGCCACCCACAATGGGCCCTCCCCCTTTGATCACTAATTGAGAAAATGCCTTACAGCTGGATCTCATGGAGGCATTTCCTCAAGGGAGGCTCCTTTCACCGTGATAACTCCAGTTTGTGTCAAGTTGACACACAAAACCAGCCAGTACAAATATTGTCTTAAAAATGAAGAGCTATAGTCTGGGAGTTATATATTTGCCTCCCCTGGCTGCTCTCTGGAGAAGTTTCAGAGAGAATATTGAGACAGCATGTGTTTCACATGTTTAGAAAAATGAACTATATACATACATACATATATATATGTTTACACACACAATTAATTAATGCAGTTTTTCATTTTGTATTCAAGGCTTCAGAGATTAGCCAAAGATCTTGTAAAACAACTTCAAGTACAAGACAGTGGCTCATGGGTAAATAATAAGGCTTCAGCTTTGGATCGGACCCTTGGTGAAATTGCTAGAATATTGGAGAAAGAGGTATGTAACAAACCTTTCTTGTCTGACCCTTGATCTTTGGGATGATTTCTCACTACAATAAGAAATACAGCAGAATTTTTGATTTTTTCTATGTTGTTAAAAGCCAGTCAGCAATTGATAAATAATTTAAAATTTTTGGTTTTGCATTATTTCGTTGTTTCCTTTTGGTTTTTTTTGTAAAGCCCTAATTAGACCATGGTTTTCTATGATAATTTTCCCCTTATAAATAAGTTGCTTATTCTGGACTGATAACTATACAGACATGTAATTTGATGGTACAAAATGTAAAATGTTGAACTATATAGCTTATAAATTTAAACAAAATATCTATGAAATACTAATTTTCTACCCATTTTTTTACAGAAAGTTTGATAATTTTCTTTAATAATTTAAGTGTTACTTACTGTCTCAGCAATGCTTTGAAATTTGTATTGATTCTAATGGAATTTATTATACACAGAAGAAAGTGTTAAGTATAAAGTTCCATGTAATAATATCAATAACATGTCACTTTATTTTACCCTAGTCCTTTCATTGTGTATTTACTTCATTATCTGGCTAATTTCATGCTTTCTCATGTCTTTTAATTTTTTTAAAAACTAATTCTTAAAAATCGTCTTGAGAATTTTATATTGTACTTACATTACTTCCTGGTCACTGAATGACAATATCACATGTTAATTATTTGTTAGCACTTAGGTGAAATCTYATCTATCTTTTAAAGTAATGGCTATCTATAATTATTATCAGTATTTTATTTTTGTTTTCTGGAAACAATATATCCTTGTTTTGAAAATAATTTTTATTGCTTTGTCATACAAATTTTTCTTTCTTAAAAATTATAATAACTAGTGTTGTATGTTTTTCCTCTTTAAAATATATCATAGACTTATATTAATGGTCAGATCTCTGTTCTAATTTTATTAGTCGTACAAATGTACCTGGAATATTTTCATTCATTTTCTCTATTACAAAGTACTTGATTGTGTTAATACTGTATTTTACCCATTTATCAGACATCAGAATCACTAGAGGGCTTGTTAAAACACATTGGATTTCTGATTTAGTAGTTTTAGGGTGGGTTCAAAGAATTTTAATGTCTAATATGTTCCCATGAGATGGTGGTGATATGAGTCCAAAAACCTTATTTTGAGAGTCAGTGCTGTAAGCTGGGGCACACGCCTTTGGCGTGGAGTTGCTGGGTGTTCAGCTATATGAATGACAAACCTTTATGCTAAGTTGCTCTTAGCATAGACAGTACAGTCTTCCACGAGAACCAACAGCAACACATTCAGTACTACCTTGTGGTAGAAACACATAATGAGTTCCTCTCTAAAATACCCCTTTCAGAATGTTGAAGAGCTCATAAATTGGTAGTTGTCAGCATGTGCTAGGTAGTGTGTTCAGAAGTTTGATATGGCAGGAGAAAAGAAACCGYAAATGTTATGTATACTGATCACTTTTTAAAATTTAATTAAGTGGTATTTGTTTAAAGATTCCACCATTGTAGCTAATCTCAGGAAAAATATTTTAGAATGAATTATTCAAAGAAATTTTAAGAAAGTTAACATGATCTATATTAAAAAGGTATTTAGTATAGATGCCTAAATGAGATTATTTAATGCACAAAGGGGCAATTTACCAAAATACCACGGTTTTATATAATGTAAAGGAGAAAAAGTGTTGTCTGGCTCCTAGTCTAAATGGTCTGTGTCAGGAACCTTGCTGTGAAGCCCTCCTTAGAGTAAAGCCGGCAGGACCACCTGAGAGTGTAAAGTGAGCCACAGAAAGACCCTCTGCTGCTTTTATAATGAAATTCCTTTCACCTGGCCAAGACATGCTGGCTTCACAGAGACCTGCAGTCTGTGGACCTGCACTGACAGGGCAGTGTAATTCAGCTAGTGGTATTTGTAATTCATCTAGGAATTGTAAATAACCATCTTCTGTTTGGAAAGCTGCCTGGAGTAATGAAACCCCAGGGAAAGATTTGAAAGTAGCCTGTCAGTGACAAGAGAGGGACTGGTCGCTCCTAAGTACCCCTCACTGAGAATAGTAAAAAAAAAAAAAGTTTTGAGGATCTGTCTTTCTCTGCGGTACCCCCCAACCCTTTGAAACAGGGTCTCACTATGTAGCCCTGGCTCTCCTGGTACTAGCTCCGTAGACCAGGTTGGCCTCTGCTGACATTAAAGGCACTTGCTACAATGCCCAGCTGAGGACTTCTCTTAATTCAGACCCCAAAATACTAGTGTTTTCTATTACTTCTCTGATACAGTTTTTTATATAATTTTTCTGAGATTCTGAGATTTTTAAACCTAATAGCTTAAGTTTGTTAATAACAATCTCCCTTGTTCTGGAAGTGATCCAAAATAAAAACTTCTGGAATTATCAGGTCTCTTTTTTTTTTTTCCTTCAGAAATGAATAGTGTGTAAAGTGTATTGCATGTGTTATTATTTTTACAGTATCTAACAACTTCCATGTATATATAGATATCTGTCTTGGATAGATTTGCATCAACTCTCAAAAAATTTTTCAATGGAGAAAGTTGGATTTTCTTTAAAGATCTGTAATGGCAAAGCAAAAGAAAAACCTTAGAAAGCAGAGCTTCTGAGTGCCCATGAGCCTCTTGCCTGCCTGAGGGGAGTTGGAGAAAAGAGAAGTTGTAAGGACTGCTGAGGTATGAGGTCTCATAGAAGGTTTCCTCCATAATGATAAGACCATAACAGCTGCTCCCTCATATAATGGAACTTCTGTTTACTGCCAGAGACTATGAAGGAGGCATCTTGACACAGTATAAATATTATAACCCAAAGGTTATTTGTAACCCCATTTTACAACACTTTTGTTATTTCAAATGTTGAGTTAAATTTGAAGTGGTCTGAGATCATTGAAGTAGCATTCTTCATGGTAAAATAAATACAGATATTTCATCTTAGGCCTCAGATAATCTCTTTTTTTTTTTTACTACATTGCTTATTTACATATGCGTGAGGTCAGAGGACAACTTACAGGAGTCGGTTCTCTCTACCACACGGGTCTCAGGGATGGAGATTAGGTTGTCAGGCTTTGCAGTAAGTGCCTTTACCTGCTGAACCTTCTCAATGGCCTACCTCAGATAATTTCTGTTAAATAATTTGAGAATGACAGACAAGCACATCAAATAAAGCAAGCAAGCACAGAAACAAGCTGTGGTGAGTCATACAAGAAGCTGTGACTACAGGCTTTGTAACTCCTAGCAAGTATATAGTTACACTAGGTAGCTGTGAAGGAAATTAAATACAATCTTGAAATTGCCTACGAGAATTAAATTAGCACTAGTGACTGAGTAGATCCCCCACTGATGACAGTAACACCAGGCAAAGGCAAAATATAAATGATATAAACTGTTAAAAATGTAATGAGTTGATGAGCTGAGTTCAGTTGGTGACTCAGAAGATGTGAATGAGAGACTTAGTAGTACTGTTTACATGTTTGTCCTACTTGTGCGGAAAAAAATTTTGGAGTCTTAGAACATAAATGATCAAGACTGAAGAAAAATCATGTTTTGAATTAGAATCTTAAAAGAGTACTCAAACATAGCTGATGGCGGACTTATACCCATCACTGAAAAGCCGAGTGTATACTCAGTGCTCCATCAAGTTGACTAGGGATTGCAAATCACTGCCAAACGATTTCAAATTGCTAGTAACCCAGGAATCTAACAGAGGCAGATATAAAATTTACTCTGGATAATGATAACAGTGTTCATTTCAAATTATTCCAACAAAATTTCCAAATAGGGTACTGGATAGTAAAATAATTAGGCATGAAAAGAGAATAATAGCAGAAATAGAAATTTCCACTACTAGTATAAGCAGACTTAATGACTTTCTATAACTATGCTTACCAATTGCAAGGCTGAATTACTTTTGTTTGTAAAGACATGTAGCATGCTTAAGAGAAAATGGACATTTGGGACCTGAAAACTGTAATAATAAAAAATAATAGTAGTAACAAAAAATAATAAAAACTGTTGGATATAGAGAAAATTATTATTCTTGAAGATAGTTCTTAAGGAATTCAGATGAAGCTTATAGAAGGGGAAAATATACAAAACTAAGAGAAGAGCATAAGTGGTATGGTATATAGTAAATATTTTAGGTTTGTGTATAATTAACACTCTATCTAGAACAGTGGATTGCAAACTTCCAAAAATGCTCTTACCTTTTAATACAGTTCCTCATGTAATAGTGACCCTCAATCATAAATTATTTCATTGCCACTTCATAACTATAATTTTGCTTTTGTAATGAAACTTAATATAAATATCTAATATGCAACTTCTCTGGGGGTCCTGACCCTCAGGTTGAGAACCACCGCTCTAGAAGAGACTAGGGCAGAAATAACATTTGAAATAAGTGTTACTAAGAATGTTCCAAGAAGTACAAGTTAACCAACAGATTTAAGATCCACAGTGAAGTCCACTGAAGATAAAAGGGTGGAAGGATCTACGTACAAGCCATCATCAYTCACAAATTTGGATTCTCAATTCCTAAGCAGAATTTTAGCAAACTGAATCATTACATATGTGTGGGGGTGAGGGCAGGGGGAGCCTGTTTGTATGTCTATGTCTGTGTTTGTATGTGCATGTGTTTTAAGATAAACTAGTATTTCAGAGCAAAGCTAAATTTATTGATGGTACAGTTGGCTTAACACTGGAAAATTAAATTAACAAAAGAAAAAGTGGTCATTTGAGAAATATAGTCAAAGAATTTGGTAAGTTTTATACTGAGTCACTATAAAGATCTATATTAAGCCATGATGTAAGGAAATTGAAATTCTCTCAGTCTGACAAAATACATCTACAAAAAATTATATCAAAATCAGATTGGTCGAATGTTAAAAATGTCCCCTATAAAATGGGTAGCAAAAAAAGGAGTGCCTGCTACTAATACTTCTAAAGTACTGTTTAAAGAAATAAAGACAAGCTATAAGATTTTGAAAGAAAAAAGTAAGTCTTTATTAGCTAGTGATAGAATTGTACATAAATTGTTGCCATAGAAATTTTATAACTGTCAAGTTTATAATAAGGCCACTACTTACAATGACAATATAGAAACCAGTTGCATTGATAATATCAGCATATTAAATATCTAGAAGTAAAACTTACTTTATTATATCTAATTCTTTTCTCAAACTTAATTGTATATTCTGTGTAATACCAGTTAAAAATCTAAATACTTTGTTACGAAAGTTGAAATATAGTTTGTAAAATATGAGTTTTGAAAATTATAATGTTTATTGTTATGAGTACTCTTGTACATGTATATGTATGCCAAGATCAGAAGGCAATTTGTAGAGTAGGCGTTCTCATGTGGTTCAGAGAGGTGAAACTCAGGTTATCAAGCTCTGTGTAAGTAAGTACCATAACCCAAGAACCATTCACCAGCCCTGAAATAGAGATTTTTTTTGAAGAATCAAAAAGACCAAAACATAGTTAAATCATACTGCATGAGAAAAATGTACTCTGTGAGTACATGTGTGAGCATACATATATACATATATATATATATATATATATACACACACACACACACACACACACACACTTATGGAAAAAGAAANGGGTGGATGGGGGAACAAGGGGAGGGAAAAAGACATATGGGACATTTGGGGGGCGGGGAAACCAGGAAAAGGGAAATGAAATGTAAATAAAGAATATATCCAATAAAAAATAAATAAAAAAACTATTTAAAGAGATAGTACATACAAAGGAAGAGAAAACTGTACAGTCATGAGAAGTTGGATAAGGATAAATGCTACAGAAATAATAAATAAAAATTTGGAAAAAGTCAAACATTGCTAACTCAAATCAAGAAACCTCCAGATGAATAAAAGAAAAGTTAATCTTTTATATTATTATAATATATAATAATATAATGTATATTTTTCAATTAGTGAAGAAAATCAATAATTTTTCAATAAATTTCAATCAACTAATACTGATTGTCAATTTGAGAGAATCTAAAATTACCTAGGAGACAAGCTTCTGGGTGTGTCTATGAGAGAATATATATATATATGTATATATGTATATATGTATGTATATATATGTGTGTGTGTATGTGTGTGTGTGTGTGTGTGTGTATATATATATATGGTCTATTAAAGTGAGAAGATCCATTCTGAATGTGTTTTGTGTTTTGGGTCCTAGACTGAAAAAAAAAAAAAAAGCCATATGAGAACACTAACAACAGCAGTATTCATCTCTGTCTGATTGCAAATACAGTGTGTCTAGCTACCTTCTCAAGGTCCTGCCACTGTGATGTCCTTCCTACCATGATGTCCTATAGCCTCCAAAGTATGAACCAAGATAAATTATTCCTTTTTTCAGTTCCTTTTGCCAGGTATTTGGTCGCAGTAACAAGACCAGTGACTCTTACATGTAATAGCTTTCAGTTTCCCAGTGCTGTTACAGGCTGTTAAATGGCACAAGTTGGTGATAATTGCACTCAGTTACAGCCAATGAAAGAACACAGTATGGTGTTAATTGGAGATAATAAAAGAGGCTACTAGTTTGCTGTCTGTGATAAACTTTTACCTCTCTAGTAAATACCTATGTAGTTATAAAATGAATGTATATAAAATGATATTCCAAACAATTGGAATCCTAAAACAGAGCTACATACACTCACATTTGACCAAACAGACCTTAATCAAAATTTAGAAGTGATAAAGGTCACTACATATTATTAAAGGAAAAAACCCTTCAAGATATATTTATACGTGCATCAAATATTAGTATGCCTGGTAAAAAACAAACCAAATGTCACTGGATATAAAGGGACAGGTAAGTCCAAATATAATATGTGACTTCCATACTCCATTTGGCAATAGCTATATTATACAGAACTACACTCCCCCTCCAGACACCACAAAAAAAAAATCAGTGAACTTGCCACCAAGCATAGCAACAATAGCAACATGAGTTTGGTTTCTAGAACCCACATGATGGAATGAGAAAACTCATACAATTTTCTTTTGTCTTCCCCACACGTGCCATGACACATGCACAGCCACCCATATACATGAGCATACACTATTAATGTTTAAGATTTTATAGTCAACAAAGGACTTTAGATTTAATGTGTATGATAAATAAATTGGAAAAATAAACGACCTTAGTGAACATTTATAGGATATTCCATACATTAGTTAGGGTATGCAAACTCTTCTCAACATCTCATGGAACTATCCCAAATTGATCACCTGATGGGCCATAAAACAACTCTTAAAAGCAGGAATTTTGAAATATTTTCCTCTATCTTATAGAGCAGAGCAGATTAAAATTAAAATCCAAGAGGCAGAAACATGGTAAGAGTGAATAATGTACTCAATAGTGATCCACTGAAAGAGTTAGGATTAATAGTTAATGATTCATTGAAAGAATTATGGAAATTTCAAATGTCTAAAAATAAATTAATAACTTATCAGAGCCTTTGAAATATACTGACAGCAGTGCTGAGGGAMATTATAACTATAAATGTCCACATTGAAAATAGAGCCAACACAGGCCAACAATCCAATTGTGAGTCTCAAGGTTTTAAAAAAACTAGAAAAAAATCAAATTCAAAATCAGGAAAAAAAGAAGATATAATAATGAGACAGATATGAATAAAATGGAATCTGGTATTAAAAAATGATAAAACAAAGAGTCGATTCTTTGATTAAGCAAGAATGACAAGATCTTAGCCAAACTATCCAAATGGAAAACACCCAATTAGGAAATTTGGGGAAGAAGAGGAGTATATTATAACAGGTACCATGGAAGCAGAAGGATAATTAGGAAATGTTTTGAAAGTTATATTCCAATAGGTTGGAAAATGTAGAAGAAAAGGATAAATTTCTAAATACATCTGACTAACCAAAATGAAATTAATATAAAACTCTTATCCTGGTGCACAATGATCTAGAAGATTGAAGCAGTAATGGAGTTTGCCAACACAGAAAATTCCTAGACTAGACCAATTCACTGCCAACCAAAACTGTACTTTTAAAGAAAATTAACAGTAGGGGCTGGAGAGAAGGCTCAACAGTTAATAGCACTGGCTACTCTTTGAGAAGACCTCAGAGTAATTTCCATCCTTCAGATGGCTGCTCACAGCTGTCTGTGACTCTGTCCCTAGTGACCTCCTCTCTTCTGGCTCTTACCAGCAGGCAAAACCCCTATACATACACAATATGTTTTTTAAAAAAAGAAAATTAACAACAATRCTATATAAATTATTWCTTAAAAAAGTTAGGGAGGTGTTAAGAAACTCATTCTGCAAAGCAGTGTTATCCTTAAATTGCCTAGCAAAATGGTAGGCCAGCTTCCCCAATGAAAAGATAAAACTCATTACACTATGATGTAGTTAATTTCATTCCATGGAAGCAATAAAAGATTTAATAAAACAAACTGATATGGTGCAACACAAATTCTGAACAAAAAACTTTTGATGAATTCCAGCATCCCTGCATGATAAAAAGATTGAAGAAACTAGTAATAGAAGTGTATTCAACATAAACCTGTGTGGGGAACGCCTGTTGCCAGAATTATACTAAGAAGGAAAAAATAAAACATTTCCTCTAAAATCAGTGAGGAAACAAAAGTGTTCACTTTCTCCATCTTTACTAGTTTTAGAGCAATAAGTGAAAGAAAAAAAACAAAACACACAAAGATAGGAAGAGAAGAAGCCAGATTTCCCATTTTATCTGATAAGCAGTTTTAGTCCAATGTACAATATCAACAACAACAAAAAAGTCAGGAGCTGGTATCTGCCAATAATAAACTCACTAGGAAAAGAAATACAGTGAATATATGAAAATATTAAATGTTTTTGCCATCATAAGCATGAGAATCAAGCCTCCATGGAACTTTGATATTAGGAGAAGAGTGTCCNATTATAACTATAAATGTCCACATTGAAAATAGAGCCAACACAGGCCAACAATCCAATTGTGAGTCTCAAGGTTTTAAAAAAACTAGAAAAAAATCAAATTCAAAATCAGGAAAAAAAGAAGATATAATAATGAGACAGATATGAATAAAATGGAATCTGGTATTAAAAAATGATAAAACAAAGAGTCGATTCTTTGATTAAGCAAGAATGACAAGATCTTAGCCAAACTATCCAAATGGAAAACACCCAATTAGGAAATTTGGGGAAGAAGAGGAGTATATTATAACAGGTACCATGGAAGCAGAAGGATAATTAGGAAATGTTTTGAAAGTTATATTCCAATAGGTTGGAAAATGTAGAAGAAAAGGATAAATTTCTAAATACATCTGACTAACCAAAATGAAATTAATATAAAACTCTTATCCTGGTGCACAATGATCTAGAAGATTGAAGCAGTAATGGAGTTTGCCAACACAGAAAATTCCTAGACTAGACCAATTCACTGCCAACCAAAACTGTACTTTTAAAGAAAATTAACAGTAGGGGCTGGAGAGAAGGCTCAACAGTTAATAGCACTGGCTACTCTTTGAGAAGACCTCAGAGTAATTTCCATCCTTCAGATGGCTGCTCACAGCTGTCTGTGACTCTGTCCCTAGTGACCTCCTCTCTTCTGGCTCTTACCAGCAGGCAAAACCCCTATACATACACAATATGTTTTTTAAAAAAAGAAAATTAACAACAATRCTATATAAATTATTWCTTAAAAAAGTTAGGGAGGTGTTAAGAAACTCATTCTGCAAAGCAGTGTTATCCTTAAATTGCCTAGCAAAATGGTAGGCCAGCTTCCCCAATGAAAAGATAAAACTCATTACACTATGATGTAGTTAATTTCATTCCATGGAAGCAATAAAAGATTTAATAAAACAAACTGATATGGTGCAACACAAATTCTGAACAAAAAACTTTTGATGAATTCCAGCATCCCTGCATGATAAAAAGATTGAAGAAACTAGTAATAGAAGTGTATTCAACATAAACCTGTGTGGGGAACGCCTGTTGCCAGAATTATACTAAGAAGGAAAAAATAAAACATTTCCTCTAAAATCAGTGAGGAAACAAAAGTGTTCACTTTCTCCATCTTTACTAGTTTTAGAGCAATAAGTGAAAGAAAAAAAACAAAACACACAAAGATAGGAAGAGAAGAAGCCAGATTTCCCATTTTATCTGATAAGCAGTTTTAGTCCAATGTACAATATCAACAACAACAAAAAAGTCAGGAGCTGGTATCTGCCAATAATAAACTCACTAGGAAAAGAAATACAGTGAATATATGAAAATATTAAATGTTTTTGCCATCATAAGCATGAGAATCAAGCCTCCATGGAACTTTGATATTAGGAGAAGAGTGTCCCTAAGGGAAAAAAATGCTGATCAGTTTTGTTTTGTTTTGTTTTGTTTTGTTTTGTTTTGTTTTGTTTTGTTTTTGATGGAAAATGAAAATTCTTCTAAAGCTTTGGGTAGAAATGCAAATTACTGCCTCCTCAATGGTAATCGTTATGAATGCCCCTCAAGAAATAAAAATAGTACTGTATTTTCCAGCTATCCCAGTCATGTGGATATCCCTTATTAGATCAAATTAGGATACAATAAAGATACCTACCTGCCCACCCATTCTATCATGACCTTCTTTACAGTAACCACCATATCCAATCAGTAACCAGCCTTGGCTGCATCACTAGCTGCCATGTGGGTGAATGGAATTACATCATTTGTAGGAAAATTCATAGTAGTAAACAACCTTATGTTATGAAAAATAATGCAAACTCATAAAGACAGATTATGTGTTTTATGAAATCTAGATTAAAAATATACTAGAAAGGAAAAAATTGGGAAATGAGAACTTGGGGGAAGTGGAGTGATTACAGTAGAAGGTAGTGAATGGGAAAAATTGGGAAATGAGAACTTGGGGGAAGTGGAGTGATTACAGTAAAAGGTAGTGAATGGGATGTGCATATGCCCATCCACAGTATTCGTGGATGAAGATGTTATGTTACAAAACATAATTGTTTTATATAATTAATATATGGTAATAACATGATATAAGGGAAGGTGCTATTATAATGATTTKTATATCCTATGAAAATTTACTTTTAAATGGAGATTAGTTTCAAATGTTAAAAACCTAAACTTTTAGAGGATAATGTTAACTAATATCTATTTATTTTTCTTTTTTTCCCTGTTGGCGGTAGTAATGTATGTCAGTTATATATTACTTGACCTGTGTGATGCCATGCATTCAGTACCAGTCAGTGCTTCCCTCAAAAAAGATTTAAAATTACCATTAAATACTGAGTGAAGTAACCCAGTCTCAAAAGAATACCCAAGGCATGCACTCACTGATAAGTGGATATTAACCTAGAATCTTGGAACACCAAAGACACAATC
>BDUI01000636.1:188920-201183 GCA_002335545.1 Apodemus speciosus | reverse complement strand
TAAGCCGTGATGTGAAATATAAATTAATTTCATGTTTACACTTTCTTCCTATCTCTAAGATAACTCATAATGCATACATAATTATTCTGAATTATTCACAACCTGAAAGAAATCTGAATTCTGAAATGTTTCTGTCATTTAGGCATTTTAGACATGTTATGCTCAATCTGTCCCTAATTAACATACGCTAATGATGGTTTCTAGAGACAACAACCTGCTCTCAAGTTCCTGTGGTCCAAGCTCAGAAGCCAAGTGTAGGTTCTAAAGATTCATAAAATTATTTGTTTGGAAAAACCACGGAAAGAATAAGATAATCTTAAATACGATGGGCTAAATAGGTCCACTCCTTTGACATTGATCCTTCCTGGCAACAAAGCTAGCACCTGGTGCTTTAATTGTTTTGTTTTTCTTTGACCACTGCTTTTTCGAAAACATGCAGTGTCTGAAAATTAAATAAAATGCCTAAGAGCCAAGAATTATTTATAGTTCAGGGAAGTCAAGAAATCACCTAGTCATTGAAACAGAGAGTATGATATATATACTGTCTGTTTCAACTCTCACAGTTACAACAACTGTTAACTCTGTGTGTGTGTGTGTGTGTGTGTGTGAGAGAGAGAGAGAGAGAGAGAGAGAGAGAGAGAGAGAGAGAAGTCAAAATGTCTTATAGTGACATGTGCTGTACTTTTTACTTTAGGAGGTTTTCTTTTCTCCACAAAAAGCATAATTATCTTTATTATATAATAAATTGTGCTCTGATTAGCAATCTAAAAAAKTCAAGATAGATCCTTAGTAAAGAATTCATTTTCCCCCAACAACTGTGAATGCTCGTGTGTCATATCCTTCCACAAAGCACTTTAATCTAGCTGATCTTCAGCAAGTGAAAACTACAGTATTATAAGCTGTCCAATAATAATGGCTTTGTTTCTGTCCTAGCTATTCTCTATCATGCATACTTCCGAACCAGGTCACATGCCTTCCCCAGTCAGTACCCCTCAGTGGCTCTTCACCTTATTTAGGTAAAGGCTGAAATACTACAATGACCTAGAAAACATGAACAGAATCCACCCATATCTCTTGCCTCCTGGCTTAGCTCTTCCTCCATCTTACTCTCTGCACTGCAGCCTTTGGGATCTGTACCCTTCTAACATGTTAGCACTCTTTGCCATTGGGTTCTTTACATCAGCTCTTCCCACTACTAGGCAGTTCTTCATTCAGTAGCTGAGCGACTTCCTTCTTGATCTACAGGTCTTGACTCAAATGTAATCTTAGGAGGGTTTTTCCCACTCAGTTTAAAATAACTTTTTTTAAACAACCTTCTAATAACAAGTAGAATAAAATGTGTAAAAAATAGAAATTTTTGTCCCTGCTTAGTCAATACTTTTTGAGTCAATAATATTCAATGTAAGGTTCTATGAGAGTTAGTGTCTAGGCACTGACATCAGAGAAGACATTTAACTTACAGTGAGGCTAAGGTTTCTCAGATGTGTCAGATGTGTGTACCCCTTACACCATTGGCGAGGAAGACACCAGAGATCCCCCAGAACAGTACAGGTTACCACTATTGCAGCTCATTGCTCTACCAGAGCCAGCTGTAAAAGCCCCATTGCTGAACACACTTTGGTTGCATTCAATAGAGAGATCAAGTTAGAATTGAGCTAGAAATTTCCTCCTTGGTGGCTAGCT
The DNA here is from genome assembly GCA_002335545.1 of Apodemus speciosus. NCBI lineage: Eukaryota > Metazoa > Chordata > Mammalia > Rodentia > Muridae > Apodemus > Apodemus speciosus. The sequence goes on along the minus strand of BDUI01000636.1, from coordinate 199,500 downwards.
TTCACAGTGCTGGAAGATTGCTGGAAGAGACTAGTTATCTTACCCAAATGTGATCCCATGAGCTATAATAAGACCTGCCTGGAAAGATTTGCTCACTTTGTAAAAACAGTATCACTATTTCATAGGTAACCAGATGCTTTCAGGTTCTGTTTAAGTCCAACTCCACATGAGGACACCCATGCCTAGAACTGAAAACCCAGTCAAGAACTTAGAACAGGAAGATCATAGGCCTTAGTAAGAACCTGCCACTGTTGCTTTGTTAAATCATGTCAAAATACCTTCTAAATACTGGTGTTTATATCCATTGATCAGTGATGCTATTGACATTGCTCAGGTAAAATAGCTTGTGTGGTGGGTTGGGGTTAAAGCAGAGAGTCATAACTAGTCAGAGTGTTAAGAATAAGGGAGTATAGAATGCTCAGCCCTAAATAAAAATATCTATGCCAACCCCCCATCAAAACTCGGGGAATATTGGAGTGGGTGGAGAAAATACAGCCAAAGTAAAGGGAGATAGTACCTTCTGGACATGGCAAGGCTGTTGCCTTCATGAGCTAACTACAGCTCTGGTTACCTAAATGAGACCTGCACAATATTGGGCCCATCGACACTGCAATATCTATGGAGAAGGAGCTCATAAGACCCCACTCACCACTGTGAACCATGGGCAATTAATGGCTGCTAGAAGGGTGGCTATCATTTAGTTGTGCAATCACTAAAAAGTTGTTTGTGCTTTGGTATACAACTCCTACCTATGCTCTTGAAAGCACCCTATGTAAACATTGTAGCTACAAAAATGACATCAAAGTAGGTGGGAGATTTGTTAGAAAGGCTTCAGCTGGAGAGGGGAAAGGATGAGAGAGGGTAATGGGGGAGGGGGGCAAAATGACCAAAATTTATCTTGGTCAAGCATATACATATACACACACACACACACATACATATATATAGTGATATAAATTCACAAATATATAATTATATACATATATGTATATATAGTTGTCAATTGTTTTAAGAAAGAAACTGGCAAAATCAGAAGGAAATGGTGTGGCAGCAAGGAAAAGTAAAAACATAAGTGATTTATCTGACAAAGTATTGACAGTTAAAAATGGAGCTTTAAGTAAAGCACATTATTGGTGCTATATTTAAATACTACAATCTCAGTTTAAAAACTATCAACACAAACAACTAACTGAATTAGAATTTGGTTGATGGTGATAGATGCACTGCTCAAATGAAGAATGTGTGCAAAACATTACATTATAGATGAATGCCAATTTTCCTTTATAACAGATATTCATTGGCTGTAATGATTTTCATTCATACATGTAATACATTTTTATCATTTACACCATCTCTATGTTCTTTCTCATTTTCCTTTTTTCCCTGGAATTCTTCTCCTTTTGCTATGCCCATAATCCTGGTTTTTTTCAATACTTTCCCAAATAGCCTATATTTTCTCTTCATGCGTCCTTTAGAATTTCTCATTTTCTTTAAGCATGTGTTTCAATTCTGTTACTTTGTCTTCAAGTCCTGATGTGTAGTCTTCCACATGGTCTGTCTTGTTTGTAAGGTTTCCCCTAAGCTTTTTATTAGACAAATTGAATTTTAAATATTATTCTTTGAAAATTCTTTGAAAATGTCATGCAATGTATTTTGGTCATATTCACCAGCTTTACCTAACTCCTCCCAGATCCACCTCCACATCTCTACCCACCCAAACTCATGTTCTTTATCTTTTTAAGCCCAAAAAGTCCAGTTTGTATTGCCCAACTACTCTTTAGTATGGGGTCTGCCCTGGAATATGATTAACCCACAAATGGTCAGATCATTAAATAAAACAGACTCTCCCTTTCCAGCAGCTATCAAATACCAATAGGTTCTCAGCTTGAAATAAAGACTTTCTCTTCATCTTCCCCATCACCAAAAGAATGTTTCAAAACAACCTTGCAGAAACCAAGGAGATAAGGGTTATCTTCGTGATTTATAATATCTGGAGCATGGATGGCATTGGGGCATGGTAATTATAATGCTACAAAGATCATCAGAGACTTAATAATGAGGAATCAGACAAAGACAGGATTTATCAACACTGGAGCAGATCGGGCTCACTACCCATTATTCAGTAAGTGTTTGTCCCAGTTAGCCAATCTCTTTCTATGATAAATACCATGACCAAAAAGCAACTTGGGGGTCTAAGAGTTTATTTTGCTTACACTTCCTGATCACAGTCTATAGTAAGACCTGAACAATTCCAATACCAGTTGAGAACCCAATGTGGATGGAGGAAATCTCACCAGATGAGCTACAAAGAAATAAAGCCTCCTGATAAGGGGAGAATTAGTCTTCCCTCTGATTAGGTTATGCAATATCAAGTGGTCAGTCCTAGAAACATATATATRCAGGTAATACTGAACAACCTCTGCAGGTTGTATTTACTTGTTTGTTTGTTTATATGTTTATRTAGCAACAGTTTTTTAAGAAGACAATTTTTTAACTAATTTAGGGGTTATCAAGGGAGGGGCAAGAAGGAGACAAATTATTTAATTATATTTTAATTAAAAAAATAAAAACAAATGCTAGCGAAATGACTTGGTTGCTAATGGTAATTCCCATCAAAGTTAACAACCTGAGTTTAGTCCCCAGGACTCACATGGTAGAAGGAAAGAACCGACTCACACAAATTATGCTCTAACTACCAAATGCCTCTCATTATTTCTTTTGTTCTAATGATTTGGGTTCACTATCCTTAAGACATGAAAAAATACACCTGAAATGACTTAGATCTTTCTAATGACCCAAGAAAATAATCCCAAATCAACTACTTCACAGGTAATTTTTGGTTTGTAAGTAAAACTAGAAAAAGCATGTTTAGTATGTTCTGGTTAATGAAAGTATCTGTTTAAAAACAAGAAAGGTGACCATTGCCTAAAGACAAATTGGCCAAGACATGGCCCAACACAGGGGATGGAGATGGATGCTGAGGTATGATTGGCAAATCTGTTGATGGCTGAGAGGTCCAGGCATTACCTGGGTGACAATACAGAAACTGAGAAGTACCCTGCAATTCCCAGCACAATTTTAATACATGTTCTGCCTGATCTAAAGCTTCACTGGACAGTGGGACAGACACGAACACAGTAGCCAGAGCTCTAGTAAGACAATCCTTCCCAGCTAGAAAAGGAAGTAATAGTATGTCCATGGGTATCCCAGAGCCTCAGACTTATAAACTCAAGTGGAGAAATCCCATCCAGCACACATGGGGGGAAAACCAATGGGAATTTACCAAAACAAACATTTTATGGTAAAAGCTATGCAAAAGCCAAGGAAGGACTGACACCTACTGGGGACGACGCAGAAACTCAATCTAAAAGGCAGCTTGTTTAAACTCCACTGGGATATTGCATATTACAAATGTGGTTTTGCACCACTGAACAGAAGATGCAAACCATCTTCCCCATCAGCACTACCCCATATCACAGAGAACAAGGACACTCAAAATCCACCTCAGTAAGGTAAAGTTACTGAGTGGTGCATATTTTTATCCACTTTTATTTAACTGTATCCACTTTTATCCACTTTTATTCCACTTTTATTTAACTGTATCTTTTAAACAGAAAAAAACAATCTTCCTCATGGCGTGCTTCAGTTCTCACATTGATTAATTCTGGTTTTGGATTGTTGTTCTGTTTTGTGCTATGTACTAGTCCTATTTGGTAGAACCCATATACCTTCCCTGGCATCCCTACCTCACTCCCTCTCTTCTCCATCCACTTCTCTTTGTATTTCTTAACTGTAACTTCCATAGCTGAAATAATCTTTGAACTCTGTGATTCCTCACAATACCACAACTTACCCTTTCATCTACTTTCTCCTCCTTGATATTTTCTGTTATCTATTACTAATCCTTATTTTTGCCAGCTTGCCTTTACATTTCTTCTTTTCATAACTAATGTCTTACTATACACCGTACTTTGTTCCTTTACCCCCCTTATCTATTCAAAAGTTAAATAAAAGTTAAAGAACTGTTTTAAGTGAATTGTTATGATATCTGCAAAGTAGGTTGTACTCTTGTAAGGGATTGTGCCACACACCATACCCTGAAAGAATATGGACTATGTATTTTGTTCTGAACTGCACCCCAAGTCCACTGGAGAGACAGACAACACCTCTACCCGACTACAGCTTGGTCCCCCACTTGAACGTTGAAATATTTGAAATGAAGCTGGTTTTTTTGTTAAAAAAAATTCACCTAACAAAGTTAACTCAGATGTGTAAGTTAATAATGCAGAAATACAAGAACAAAATAAAATCTTGGCAGTATGATCCCTCTTAAGAATAGCAATTTCTTAATAACAGGTTGCAATGGAAGTGAAGTAAGTGAAATCCCAAAGAATGCAAAGAATGAGTGTAAAATGTTCAACAAATTTAAAGAATTTATAGACTCCTAAATTACTTCAAAGAGAACCTTTTTAACTAAGAGGGAATAAAGGAAATCCACATGATAGATTTCACGAAAGAAATAGAAACACTTATTTATAAAATGGGGTGTAAAATTTAACTTTGCTAAGTTTTTATATCCCGTGTTGACAGCTGTACATAACATGGAATTGGCTAATTAGGCCAGGCTTAGAGATGAACAGAGCAAAGTTTTCCATGCTGTCTTTCAGCTGTATAGTAATAATTTCACTTGGAGGATCTCTTTTAAGAAAAGGTAGATCTGTCGGGCGGTGGTGGCGCACGCCTGTAATCCCAGAACTTGGGAGGCAGAGGCAGGCAGATTTCTGAGTTCAAGGCCAGCCTTATCTACAGAGTGAGTTCCAGGACAGCCAGGGCTACACAGAGAAACCCTGACTCAAAATACCAAAAAANNNNAAAAAAAAAAAAAAAAAAAAAAAAAAAAAAAAAAAAAACGAAAGAAAGAAAAGTAGACCTTAGAACAGCCAGTATTACACCTATGTTCATATCAATGGTGCTTTATTTAATACAACTACTTGCAGGAGATTGATTTTTTTTCAATTGATGACTTGTCATTTTGCTTTACAATGGTGTAAACACTACACAGACAACTTCTCTATATTCTTGAGCTGTTTCAATGATAAAATTACCTTTGAGTTCAAACTAAATTTGACTGGCTATAAAAAGAAAAGCATAAAACAAGAAGAGATAAAAATACTGAAAAATACCTGGAGCTCCCACGGACTAAACCATCAACCAAGGAGTACACGTGGATCCAGCTGTATATGTAGTAGAGGATTGCTTTGTCAGGCATCAATGAGAGGAGAGGTCCTTGGTCCTATGAAGGCTTGATAGATGTCCCAGTGTAGGGGAATCAAGGGCAGGGAGGTGGGAGTGGGGTGGATGGAAGAACACCCTCATAGAAGCAGGGGGGGGAGGATGGGATAGTGGGTTTTGGGGGGGGAACTGGGAAAGGGGATAACATTTGAAATGTAAACAAAGAAAACATCCAATAAAAAATACTGAAAAATAAATGAGACTAAAATTGTGGGAATGAAAAGCTCATTAAGTCAAATACAGAGAGCATAGAGGAAAGCCTCTAGAAGAGACAGAATCAAGTGGAAGCCAGAATTCCAGGAATGGAGGACAAAGATGAATTAGATCATTCATAAATCAACAAAAATAGTAAATAATCATACATATGTATTTATCACAGTATTATTTATAGTAGCTAAGAATTAGCCTAGGTGTCTATCAACAGAAATGGATGTAGAAAATGTAATAGGCACAATGAAAATTTATTTTTGACAGAAAAAAGAATGAAATAGTGATCCTTTGAAAAAATGATTCAACTAGAAAGTATTATAGTTAGAAAATTAATTCAGAGACAGAAATAGAAGTATCATGTTCTCTATCATTCATGGTTCCTAAACTATCTATTGACATGTAAAACTATATATATGACATGAAAGGAGAAGTAAAAGAATCTAGAGGAATGATAGTTCTAAAAGGAGGGTGGTATGGGACATACAAAAGAAATGTAGTGTTTAGGACGGGGCAAGGTTCAAGCTTGTTATATATTTGTACAAAAATGTCTTTATGAAACGTACCATGTATGTTGAAAATATGATAATTAAAAAATAGTGCCTAATGAAAAACATACAAGCAGTGTGGTGATATGAACAAATTATACATGTTGTAGGTTCTTTGAAATTCTTCAAAATGTTATATGATATAAGGAAATACTATACATGTGTTATATGTTTTGTTTTACTATAATTTCTTCCATATATGGAAATGCAGTTAKTTATCACTCACCACTCTACTAGGTGGTATGAACCTGGGAGAGTGGGGCATAAAAATGAGGCAGACTAAAGTCGCATCCAATAGCCAGCTTTATTCAGAGGACCAAACACTTCATACTCTGAGGGTTAAGAAGAGTTACCTGAGTAAAGTATATAATCACAAGGACAAGCCACATATGGCAAAACGAAATAAAACAAAACATGTTTTCCTTCAAGATAAATAAACAACAAAACCCAGTTGTTATGARTAATCTGAAGCAAGCTCACTCGTACCCACTACACCTGGGAGCGTGTAAAAGCACACTCCAAGAACAACGCATGCTGTAGAGGGGTGGAGATTACAAAACCCTTGTCTTGTTTACTTGGCATTTTCTCACCAAAGTCTCAGAAATTACCTAACACAGCTTCATTCATGGACCATGTTCCAACAATCACTAAAAGTAAGAAACAAAAATTAATACCTACAAAAATGAAAACAAAGTATTCAGAATGAGAAAAAATTATAGATACTTTCAAATTTAGACCTATAAATAAAAATCATGTTATTGAAACTCAAGTGAATATAATGTACTGAAAGTAGGGAATTGAAGAATGTAGGATATAGTGTCAATGAGGATATCCAAAACTTACCCCAAAAAAGAAAACAAGAAACAGTGTTGCAAGTAGAAGGCTGAGTTTCTAGAGACATTGAGTTTCACATGACAGAATTCAGGAAAAAGTTGAGCCAGCCATACTTGACTTGTAACACCTGAGTTTTTTCTAGAACTGAAGAAAAAAGCATTATGTGAAGATTATCAAACTACTAAAGTAGAAATGATTTAAGTTATACTAGAGATTCAGGGCAAAGATCTTGTGAGCAGTACAAATGGTCAAAAAGAGCAGAAGGTTCCACATGCATAACTATCATCTAGGGTTTTATGTTAAATGAAAACAGAAATAAATTTTGGACTTTGAAAAACAAAAAGCAATTCAAACATTCATTCACTAGGAAGAAATTTTATTCACAAGGATACATAGATGTGTAAAAAGGTAATTTTAAAAATTATGAGCTTATCTGTGCATTAATCATGTATTGATTTTGTTCTTTTCATTTTTATATTCGATATATTCTTTATTTACATTACAAATGATTTCCCCTTTCCTGGATCCCATAAGCCCTCTTCCCTCCCCCTGTTCCCCAGTCCACCCCTTCCCAATTCCCTGTCCTGGTATTTCCCTACACTGCTGCACTGAGCCTTTCTCCTGAGTGAGGTAACCCAATCACAAAAGAACACTCATGGTATACACTCACTCATAAGTGGATATTAGCCTAGAAGCTTGGAATACCCAAGACACAATTCACATATCAAATGATGCCCAAGAAGAAGGAAGGAGAGACCCCTGGTATTGACTTTGTTTTAAAATTACTTTTTCTTTGTAAAATAACAGAAAAGAACAATGAAGTATTTCATCTGCAGTAAAATAGGAGGATATGAATTTTGGAGTGAAAATGGGCCTTTATGACAAAAGTGGAAAATAAGTTAGCTGAGTTMCTTACTTTACCCTTCAAAATCACTAGTGAGGTGACATTGTGATATAGGAGGAATTTATTATGGCTGTTTCAGGGCCTCTCCATCCATGGAGATGGATGAGTCAGTGGCTGTGCTTACATTGGTGGAAGCTGGCCCTTCATCCAGTTACATCTTGGCAGTTAAGGAAGCAGAGAGAGTGGGTTAGAACTAGAAACTCAAAGCACTTTCAAAGCCCAGGCCCAGTGACCTCCTGCTGAGCTAAGCCATAGTCCCACCAGTTTTACAAACTCCCAGAACATGGTGTCTGAGGTTTTAGTCTTTTTATGTAACAACAGAGCATTTTGTAGTGTGTTACTATATCTTCTCTTGAAAAACTTAAAATTTTATCAATTTGTTGATAGGTACAATATTTAAATAATTGATGTACTGGGATAAAGAAAGTTGTGTTAAAAGAATTGTTATTGTACAGAAGGAGTTTCAAACCATACTTTGAGAGTCATAGCCTAGTAGTAACAGTCACTTCAGTCTTTTAAAAGACATTTAAAAATTAATAATTTGTAATGTGTTCGAGTAAACCACGGTAACAAAGATTAAGTTATTTCACCTTGGCCACATGAACAAAAGAAAGGAGTTTTGATGGTTGATGTGTGCTTTTTATTTTTTTGAACTAAAACATAGATGTGGAGATACACCATCCCCTCCAGCACACATGACAAAATCCTGCAGTATTTTTCATAAGGAAAGTGTGTGGTTTCTTTTTTGAAGTTGAAAGTAATGACTCCTGAACTCTTAGAACCTTCTAATTGTACTCCTGCCTCAACCTCATAAAATTAGGACATTTGTCCAACTGTCTTCCTGATTCTATCCCAGCTCAGGGACTGACATAAAATTCATGCTCAAAAGTGTAAGTGGACTAGTACATGTGTGCTTTAGTTGCCTCTAGAATTTGGTGTCCTCATAGTTGGTTATAGTGTGACATTTTCAGAAATGCATAACTTTTAAAAATTCATTTGCTGGTTAATCCTATCAGATTCCCATAAAGGATAATTACCATAAACTTTACAGCTGGTAACTTAGTGCTTCTGGAACCACGGTGTGGGTAATGTGCTCACTGCCTCTGGGATCAAGAACAGCATGCCAGTCAGTTCAAGGTCAGTTCACAGGGTCAGTGATGAATGAATTGGTAGCATAGTACCTGGGAACAGACTAATTGTGATTAGACTGCTAAGTCTCTTTGACTCAGGAATTTTAAGGATTTTCTTCTGTCCGCATCAAGTGCCATAGAAGCAAGTTTAACAAGTTTCTTACCTGGTTCTCAGAGAAGCTGTATAAACTTATCTTCTGTATGCTCTCTGTCTTTTGTATATGCTATATGTCACTTATGTTTTTGTGTCACTTAACAATAAACCACAGTTGTATATGTGTTACTCAAGCACATTTGTGAAAAGCCTACTATTCTTTTTCACTGATATACAAATGAAAATTATTTTTTTATTTTTGAAATTAAAATGACATTTCTCCCTTACCTTTTCTCCCTCCATACCTTCTCATACAGCCTTCCTTGCTCTTATGAAAATCATCTTTTATAACTTGGTTAACCTAAAGTAATGTTACATTGTGGGAATGTTTTCTGATTGAACATTCAAGCTGGAGAATTGAGTAATGCTTCACTACTTTCTATTACTATGTTTATAATCCTTAAGTGCTTGAGAGCATAAATGAACTATTGGGATGAGAACCTAGGGCAAACTCCACACAGGTATGAACATCTGTTTCTCTGTTCCCTAGCACCTAACATGAAAACATGGCTGTTACTATATATTCCAGGTATAGAGGTTATACGTATTTTCTCCATTATGAAGGCTATCTCTCCTCACTCACATTCTTCTGTTGTATAGAAGCCTTTTCACTCCAGACATTCCTATCTTCCAAATCCCGGTATTATTTCCCAAGACATTAAAGTCTTAAAAAAGCAAAACAAAAACAAAAAAGAGTCTTTGCTCATACATCTGCCTTGCTTTCCCTAACAGTTTCAGAGTTTGGCTTTGGTTTATATGAAAGGTTTAGGAGTGGGTAGCATTTTCACCAGCATTTATTGAGAAAGGTGTTATTTCTCCAATAGATGTTTTTCAATCCATTTAAAAATCAGGTGTCTGTAACTGTGCAGGCTTGTTGCTGCATCCTCTATTTAGTCCATTGATTGACAAGTCTCTGTTGTGCCAGGGTTATTCTATTTTTGTCACCATGGCTCGGCAGTATAGCTTGTAATAGGTATCATGATAGCTCTACTATTGTTCTTTTCCCTCCGGATTGTTATATGCGTCCTAGGTCTTTTGTGCTTCCATATGAATTTTGGGATTGGATTGTATCTTCTATTTTTGCAAAGAATGTCATTGGAATATTGATGGAATTTTCATTATAAAAGTCTTTCATGTCCTAGCTTAAACCTGTTCCTAGATATTTTTAAACTATTGTGAATGAAAGTTTTTTATTTCTTTCATTACAGAGAGTTTTTATCAGTTCAAAGAGTTCCTAGTAGAGTTTTTACAATTTCTTATGTACAGAATCATAGTATATCCAGATAGGAATAGTTTGATATATTTTTTCACTTATATCCTCTTGATTTCTTTATTTTGTCTTCATCACTTTGAGATTTCAGGGCTGTTTTGAATATTGGGAAATCAAGCGGATGTCGTAATTTCTGTGTATTGGGTATGCTCTGAGTTCCTTTCCCTTCAGAATACTAGGGTGGGCCTGTAGCTGTCAGGTGACCTTGCTGTAATGAGATGCCCCCTTTCAGTACTAGTTT
>BDUI01000636.1:161642-175107 GCA_002335545.1 Apodemus speciosus | reverse complement strand
AAATAAGTTTTTAAAAGAGTCTTTCTATGTAGTCCTATATGTCCTACACTGTGTAGACCAGGCTGTCCTTGAAGGGATGGGATTAAAGATATGTGCCCCTATGCCCAGCTGTGCTTACTTCTTTGATTTCACATGCCTCATAGTGCCATATACTTGGAACTAGTTATTATCATAGATAAATATYTATACCAAATTAAATCCAAATAATATTCATATATAACACATGGCTTTATTTGCATGAAATTCTATAATACATATCTACTTTGTGATACTGTTAAGGTATCTAATTTATGATACTGATTATCAAGGAGGATTTAACTGAAAAAAAGAAATGAGCAAACTTAATTGGGTTTTAGAAATCATTGGACCTTGATAAACACTTTTCAGGTTTAATTGAAATTTAAATCTACTTAAGATCTTAGACTTTCACCCAATTACAGAAAAGTTTAAAAAGTATCAAGCCATAAATTGCCAACAAATATAGGATATTCTCTCCCTAGTTATCAAGAAAAAAACAAAGGCAAACCTCACAAAAATGTCAGCACATATTGCTGAGAGGACTGAACTTAGAGACAGTGATAGAACTAAACTTAGCTAAGAATCTGAACTAACTGAAATGAACAGTGTACTGCAAAATGTACACAGATTGATTAAAGCATTTTAAAACAGTTTGTACATAGTTGATAAAACTGTACAATTGTGATCCAAAAGTTTGACACCTAAGCATATTCCCAACCCATCTTGTGTGCCAAATATTTAAACTGATATTGTCCAAATGGAACCTCATGAAAATAAAAAGCTTCGGTACAGTACAGCAAAGGAAAAGTTGAATGAAAGAAGAGCCTAGAGATGGGAGAAATTTTTCACAGATACCCATCTTCCAAAGGATTAATATCTAGAATATATAAAGAAGTAAAAGAACTAAGCCTGAAAACAAAACAACTTGGTTTAAAAAAAAATACCTAAGTAACTCAACAGAATTTTCAAAACAAATACAAATACCAATTATTATTGAACATAAGCTTATTATTATTGAATAAGCCAATTATTATTAAAAACCATAAGCTTATCAAAATGGAAATTAAAACCATCTTGAGATTCCATTTCATCCCAATCCAAATGGCTGTGATTTGGAAAACCAATGACAAATGCTGGCAAGGATTCAGGGAAATAATAAACTAGATTTATTGTTGGTAGGGATGTAAATCGATGCAGCTACTATGGAAATATGTAGGAAGAGTTCACCAAAAGCTAAAAATAAGACTGCTATATGACCTATCTATACCATACCACTCCTGGGCATATGATACCCAAAGGAATGTAAATCCTACCTACCATAGACTCGCATATCCATGTTCATTACTGTTCTATTCTTAGTAGCAGGGAAACAATAAATGGGGAGAGGGAAGAATGGAGGGAGAGAGGAAGACAGAAAGAATGAGGGAAGAAGTAGGGAAGGAAGGGGAGGGGAGGGGAGGGGAGGACAGGAACMTGAGGCTTTAGATATAATGGATAAGGAGGGTGATGACATGAAAGTAGACAGGGGAAAAGCATTTCTGGTTTTATGTGGAGGTCCTTAATCCAGTTGGACTTGAGCTTTGTACAAAGAGATAAGAATGGATCGATTTGCATTCTTCTACATGCTGACCTCCAGTTGAGCCAGCACCATTTGTTGAAAAAGCTATCTTTTTTCCACTGGAGAGTTTTGCCTTTTTTGTCAAAGATCAGGTGACCATAGGTGTGTGGGTTTATTTCTGGGTCTTCACTTCTATTCCATTGATCTACCTCTCTGTCACTTTACCAATACCATGCAGTTTTTATCGCTATTGCACAGTAATAGAGCTTGAGCTCAGGGATGGAGATTCCTCTAGAAGTTCTTTTATTGTTGAGAATAGTTTTTACTATCCTGGGTTTTTTCTTATTCCAGGTGAATTTGACAGTTGTCAAATTCTTTCTATCTCTATGAAAACCTGAGTTGGAATTTTGATGGGGATTACATTGAATCTGTAGGTTGCTTTTAGTAAAATGGCCTTTTATACTGTTACTCCTGCTGATCCATGAGCATGGGAGATATTTCCATCTTCTAAGGTCTTTGTCAATTTCCTTCTTTAGAGACCTGAAGTTCTTGTCATACAGACCTTTCACTTGCTTTGTTAGAGTCACACCAAGATATTTTACATTGTTTGTGACTATTGTGAAGGGTGTCATTCCCCTACTTTCTTTCTCAACCTGTTTATCCTTTAAGTAGAGAAAGGCTACAGATTTGTTTGAGTTAATTTTATATCTGGCCACTTTGCTGAAGTTGTTAGCAGCTGTAGGGGTTCTCTGGTAGAGTTTTTGGGGTCACTTAAGTATACTTTCATATCATCTGCAAATAGTGGTGTCTTCACCTCTTTTCAATATATATCCCTTTGACCTCCTTTTGTTGTCTAATTGCTCTGGCTAGGTCTTTAAGTACTATATTAAACAGGTAGGGAGAGAGTGGACAGCCTTGTCCTGATTTTAGTGGATTTGCTTCAAGTTTTTCTCTATTTAGTTTGATGTTGGCTGTTATAAAATTATTAATTTTAGAAGTCTGAGTTATGTAGTTTTCATAATGACCTTATTATAGTGCAAATAGAAGTAGCAAATGAGTCATTAAATATACAGTTGCTTATAATCACAGAATCTCCATGTTTACTAGATCCATTGATTGGCAAATTATTAGTGCTCAGAAGATTAGAAGATTCAGGTACACTCTTAGGGAACTAATAATTACATGCTTCTGTTTTCCCCTTCCCTAGCTAACAAGTACACACATATCATAGTACTTCAAAGAAGCCTCAAGCTTACGAAGTAGAATACTACTAAATGAAATGCAGTGGTTACAATAGTGAAGGGATTGTATATATCTCCAGGGCCGCTGTAACAGGAAATCACAGACTTGGTAGTTAAATGACAAATTGTTTCTTCTCAGATCGAGAGTCTACAAAGCTCAAGATCAGCTATCACAGGCTTGATTCTTTCTGTGTCCTGTCCCTGGCTATAGAGAAGCTCTGACTGTGTTCTCAAGTGACCTGCTTGTTTGTTTGTTTGTTTGTTTGTTTGTTTGTTTGTAGGCATATCCCTTGTGGTGCTGGGGGGGGACAGGCTTTGTTTTCATTTAATTCTTTCTTCAAATAGCTTAAATACTAGTACTGTCTTGAGTTTTGAACTTCAGCAAAAGGATGGTGGCAGGGTTAGGGCTAGAAGAAGTTGCTATCTTTTTCATACATGGTACTTAAGAACTAAAATAGTATAGCAGAAAATTTCTCTTTCCTTTCCCATGCCAGAAGAACACAAAGAATTTAGAGAAGTTTCTTCACGGAAAAGTTATGTATAATTCAGAAATTACATAGGAATAATCATAGATTGAATTCTGAGACGCTTATTTAATATCTTCTCTAAAATAGCTAAAGAGAAGAGAAAAATGTATACATCAAAAGTATTAGGTTGTCTTGTAATGCTGATRCAGTGGAAAAAACCTTTGTGGAAGTCAATTGTCCTTGTTAGGTAGGAGTCAGGATTACAGAACAACACATTTCTTTTTGCTTGATAAATGTGCTTTGTCACAGACCTGCTGCTGATGTCCACTGCCTTCCTTCCTTCCATCTGCCTGTCTCTACAAGTCAGTTCTGGTCTTCTCAAAATATGATTGGTCACCTATTCTCATATAATCTTTGCCGTCCCTTCAGAGAACTAACTATAGTGAGTCAGTTATAATGGCATGATTTATATTTGTCCCATTCATCAAACTTTAGACTTCATAACTCAGAGAGGCCATGTCTTATGCTCACCACTGTTGCCTTTATTTCCCTGCAGTGAGAAATCATTCAGCAAATATTTTGGCTACACAACTAAATATTTCATTTACTTAGAATTTTATACCTGGGATATTGTGCTAACTTCTGTTTGTGTTTCTGTCTAGAATGTGGCAGATCAGATTGCATTTCAAGTTGCTGGTGGATTAACAGCCCTTGAAAACATCCTTCAAGTAGTAGCCCCAGCCACAAACATGAACGTGGTTTCACGAATTCCTCCTAAGTAAGTATAGTTTCTTAATCTGTTTTTCACGTTTCATTTGTAAGTAATTTCTTCCCTGTGCTTTCCATGTGGGGGAACCACTGGAAAATTATATGTGTACTTAGGCTTGAATAACAAGAGCTTACACCTCACATTAAAGAGAAAAACAGGAGTACTTGACTTCATTTACAGAATTTAAATTGAGCCTAGAAAGCCTTATAAGGAAATTACTGTGTGATTGACTCTATTCCCAAACCAAGAAGAGCTGATGAAACCCTTGAACAGGAATGAAAGAAAGCTAACCTTGTGTGCTGTGTGTGAAAGGGGCAAGTCCATAGACTGGGCTTGAGCCTGGGAATCTACAGAAACCCTCAAAGTCAGGAAGAACTTTCTGTGGCCAAGACTGCCAGAGTCTGGAGTACCAGAGAAATTGCCGGGAACTGGACTGCACTTTAGTCACTAATGGTAAATAGTCCTTTGTCAGAAAGATCCTGAGAGTCTAGACCAGTGTTGGCAACAGTTGACCACAGTGCCAGGAGGAGAACTCATTTCATTGTCAATAGATTTGAGTTTTCAGCTTCATACTGCCACAGATAGAAGTCAGTGTTGGGAGGTGTGGACCTCTAGTAGTGACTCTGTTTCCTCTGTCTGAGCACAAACTCAAGATCATAACTCTCCTGTCTGAACGTCTCAGAGCTAGAGTGTTAGAGCTGAGTGTGCTATGTTGCTTATTCACAGAAGGGTAAAAGAAATTCTTAAACTGCTGTAGCTTTGACTGTGTAGCAGGCTACTGGAAATGTCACTGGGTAAATTTAGAACTACTTCCTCATTKTATTTCTAGCTGTTCTTCTGCACAAACTCCTGATGTGGCCCTGAACTGCCCTTTGTGCCTTCTTAACCCCATTTGCTCTCAGACTGCCCAGATTCTTTTCATCCTTGGTGAATTTTTACTACACATCATCATGAACCAGTTTTCATCTTATCTTACCCTGTTTCACTGCCCCCCCCTCACTTCCTGTGATGTAGAATGGCTCTTACCTAGAGAGCTGCTGGTTTAGGCTATACTGTATTATTTAATTTCCTCATGATAAACAGAAGACTTAAGCCATTGTCTAGAAACAATCACCATTTTGAACTCTGAAATTCCATGACTATCTGACCATAAGCCTGATGCATCCCTGGCCAGCAACTCTGGGTTCTGAAACAGATGACCCTCTCCCTGCTCCTTTCTCTTACCACCTTGTTCATCTCCATTATTTCACATAGCAGTTCCATAGCCTTGTTTTGCCCCAGAGCTATTGCTAGGAGGCTTCCATATTTCCTTGTTTTTAAATAATTGATTCTCTCTCTCTCTCTCTCTCTCTCTCTCTCTCTCTCTCTCTCTCTCTATCTCTCTCTCTGTGTGTGTGTGTGTGTGTGTGTGTGTGTGTGTGTGTGTGTGTACACAAAAGCAAAGAATTGGATCCTCTGGGCCTCGTAAAACAGTTGATTATGAACTGCTCATTATGGGCACTGGAAATTAAACTTACTTTCTCTGTAAGAGCAGGAAGCTCTCAGTCTCAAAGCAAATAATCACCATCCCCTAGTACCCCCTAAATATTTCCTAAGGTATAATTAAGAATAATGAAACTAGGGATTTCATAAGTCATTTTTTTCTTAGAAGCAGAATAATACTGTATTGTGTAAATATACTATATTTTCAGCTCCCATTCATTAGTTGATAGTTATCTAGGCTCTTTCGGTTTCCTAGGTCTTGTAAATAGAGCATCAATGAATATGGAAGAACAAGTATCTCTATGAACTAAGATATAGAGTCCTTGAGTATACACCCAAGAGTGGTGTAGCTTGATCATGTGGTCCTTCAGTTTTGTGAGTAGCTTCCACACTGATTTCCAGTATGGTCATAACGGTCCCCATTACCACCTGCAGCACTTAGTATTCTCCCTTTTCTACGTGATTGTCAGTTATTCATTTGATCATGACCATTCTGACTGAGATAAGATGGAAATCTCAGAGTAGTTTTAATGTACATTTTCCTGATGGCTAAAGATGTTGAACATTTTTTTAAATAAGCATTGGTGCAGTAGTGGCACAGATATTCCAGGAATAATTACCCTCTGTAGGATTGGGTCCAAGGCCCAGTCCATGAGATAGAACCCAAGAACCTATCCTAGGTAGGCCATAGTTCCTAACAGAGTCCTAAAACTTTTTCTGCTAAATGGACATAGTATTAAATTGTCTCCTAATGATTTAATGCTGTGATGGTTTGAATGGGAATGGCTCCTACAGAGTGATTTATGTCAATACTTGGTCTCCAGTAGGTGGAACTATTTTGAAATGATTAGGGGTGTGGCCTTGGTGAAAGACATGTGTCACTGGAGGTGGACTATGAGATTTAAAGACCCACACTATTCCCAGTTTGTTATGTCTCTGCTTCTGCCTATTATGGAACATATATAAGCCCTTAGCTACTGATTCAGCACAATGCCTGCCTGCTTGCTGCCTGTTCCCAGTCATGATGGCCATGTACTCCAACCCTTGGGAACCATGAGCCTCAAATTAAATGACTTCTTTTATAAGTTCCCTTGGTCATAGTGTTTTGTCCCAGCAATAAAAAAGTAACTAAAACAGAAGTTGGTATGAGAAGTGGAATAGAAATGCTTTGGATTAGGGAGGCAGGTAAATGCTATACACAGAATTTAAAGGACCATTCTAGTAGGAATTTGGAAGCCGGTAGAGATCAATGTGGACCATGGAGGCCCACCTCAAGATGTTTCAGAGGGGAACAATATTAACAACCAGGCAAAAGACCATTCTTTTGATACTTTGGTGAAGATTGTGGATGCTTTTTAACATTGTCCTAAAAATAATCTGGCTGAGGCTAAATTGAACCAAATTGGGCAGAGATTTCAAGATAACCTATTATTGACTATGATATAGTTATTAGTGAACACTCTTATATAGGTCTATATTAAAAAAGAAGTGACTTGAGAACAACCAGTCTATAAGCCAACTAGCAATAGAGGATTTGTAATTCAGCACAAAATGTTAAACTGATCCTGTCTCTCTCAGGAACTTATACTTGGGAAATTCTAAGTCTTTTCTTTGTGTATTTGAATTCGAAAGATGATAAATGGTAACTTCTGGGATGCCATTATATGACTCTCTATACTTCAATATAGAGGAACTACAGAGAGTCTATTTAAGGAAGGGGGAGGCAGGGAGGGAGGGAGRGRGRGRGAGRGAGRGAGRGAGAGAGAGAGAGAGAGAGAGAGAGAGAGAGAGAGAGAGAGAGAGAGAGAGAGAGCAGAGCCTGTTGATAAGACATGAATGTGCTGAGAATAAAAGCATGTCTGTCCCACAGACCCGGAACTGTCCTATCCTCTTGAGGCTGGTTGTTCATTTTCTTCTGGATTCGTGATAGAGGTTTCAATAACCTTACTCTTTTCTTTTTTAACTTTTTTAAAATTTTTTATTGGTTATTTTATTTATTTACATCTCAAATACTATCCCTCTTCCCAGTTTCCCCCACCACCACCCCCGCCTCTGTGAGGGTGCTCCCTCACCTGCCCACACACTCCCATCTCAGCGCCCTAGCATCCCTATGCTGGGTCATCAAGCCTCCACAGGACCAAGAGGCTCTCCTCCCATTGATTGTTTTTGAATTTCGCATCATGCACCCCAGTACTAATCATCTCCCCCTTCCCTCATGTTTGCCTTCCACCCTTGCAATCTACTCCCCATCAGAGAAAAAAATCTCTTTATAGAAGCTATAGTTTGTCATACTGTGTCCCACAGTATGCCCTTTTATCCGCACTTCTTCCTTGCAAATGTTCCTTGCAATGACTTGTTGATAGCCTCTGGCTTCTACTACTCTCTCAGTACTGAATCCTCACTGGGACTCCTCTCAGATATTCTGCCGTTGCCCTGTGTCATGGAGGTCCTACAGCTTTGGATCCTGGGAGCAGCCCCTTCATGTGCTCCAGCAGATCATCGATGGGGAAGATGCTGGGGTGGGCCAACTCAGAGCCCTGGATGTGGGTCTGAGAGGTATCTAAGCTGGCCAGCCTGCTGGCTCTCCCACTCTCATGCCCTGGGTGCTCACCAAACCCCCCAAAACCAGGGCCAGCTAGTGAGGGACACGGCCAGTTTTCTCACTCCCATGACCACAGGGCCAGCTCTCCAGCCAGTCTTAGATGACAAGGGATAAGAGAGGGGAAGAGGCTATCTCTTCCTTATCCACACCACCGCCCAGCAGACAGGCAGGGCTGGTTCTCCTTTGCTCATGCCCTCTGGTCTAGCTCACCTACATCCCCCACATCCAGAGCACACTCTACTGTGCTGCCCAGGTGAAGTGCAGGGCCTGCTTTTCTGGGTGCTGCAGCAGGTGACAGGAAGTTCCTGTTCTCTTGACTCCAGGGCCAGAACTCCTACCTGCTGTAGGTGGCAAGGGGCAAGAGGCCTGGAGAACATCTCTCCCTCACCTATGTCACACATAGCAGACAGTGGCAAGCTAGCTCTCTCATGCCTATGCCCTCAGGGCTGGCTTGCCTGCACCTACTACTAAGTGACACCAGTTCTACTGCACTACCCAGGTGTGGAACATAGCCTGCTTTCCCAAATGCTGCAGTGGTGAGGGTCAGGAACTGCTCTCATGACCCCAGGACCAGGTCTCTGACCTGCCATAGGTGTTAAGGGACAAGTGGGGAGGAGGGTATTTCTCTCTCATCCATGCTACCGCCTGGAAAACAGTGTTGGGGCCAGCTTTCCCATACTTGCATCCTCGGCTGGCTCACCAGCAACTCCAGCAATGTTCCACTCCCCTGAGTACTGTAGCTGCCTCAGTAGCCTCRGGGTCAGCTCTCCAAGGATGCCCAAGTGAGGGGTGGAGCCAGTTCTGCATAGCCCTCAGACATCAACATGACTGAGTGGCAACCCAGACCATGATGTCCTCCTGGCTTGTGGCAGTAACAGATTCCTGCTGCTGTAAGCTGTTCCTCACTACCCCTAGATGTGCCCACATCCTTCTGTTTCCTTCTCTCTTCCATTTCTCTACCACTTACTTGTTCCTTTTATTGGTGCCTGGGGTCCCTGAGTGTCTGGGATGGTCTCAGGAATACTATGCCCTGCTTGTGTATAGGCACCAAGCAGGGCTCATCTCAGGCATGGTCTTCCCCCAGGTCTTTGTGGCACCAGAATGGAGGTCATCTCAGGCTAGCTCCCTGTCTAGGCCCCATGGTACCTATCTGGCTATTGTCTGGGGCCCAAAGAGACCCATTAAAGGGTCTTCTGTCTCAGTCACTCCAGACCTCAGTCCATGGTTCCAGGCTGATTTATTCTAGTCTCTGGCTTGTTCCCTGTCCTGGGAGCAGGACTGGTGCTCATTTTAGCATAGTTATATTACTCTTCTCATTTCAGTACCTTGAGTTTCTTTGCCTCACAGCCAAATATAAATATAAGTACTAAAGATTCTTGTAACTCTAGGTTGGATTGAAAATCCTGGGTTGTGGCATAGAGCCTTCCTTGCAAAGCCATAATTGTTTCTTCAAAGTCTCTCATGTAAAAGAAGACTGGATGAATGTTCACTGTTGAAACTAGTAATAAAGAGAGAAAGTTTTTCCAGGGAATATTTAAAATTCAGTGAGAACTAATGAACGTACCTCCAGTAAGATGGGACGAGTTGAACTTCCATTTTTCTACTTATCAATCCCAACTTGGAAAACCTGTATAAACATGGCCTACATTGAGCTTACTGTCCCTAAACACTAAGATAGACACATTCAAAAGTGATATGCCTTCAGAATCAAAGGTTAAAAAAAAATAAGAGTACAATTCTTAGAGTGTGAGTTCCATAAGATTAGATTGTGGGACTTACCACCTTCTTTATTCTTTAATTAAGAGTTCCTCATTCTTGATTTTAGAATTTGAACTTAGTTTAGATCTCAAGAGCATTGTTTTATATTTATAAACAATGGAAATATATATACCCCCAGATTTTCCTGTCTAAACTTAATCACAGTGGATCAGATTGTATCCCGCCATCTTATTAAAAAGCAAGTATTTTCATGGGAAGCTTAATCATTTACCRATTACTTACCTGACTAGAAGCTAACTGCCTAATTTGAAGGTAAAGTTAAGTTGTTTAAGGTCAAAGGATCACAGAGAAGTTATCCACATATGCTTCTCTTCCTCTCTTCATGTTCTCACCTCCAATCCTAGCAGCATAATTCAGCTAAAAACTATGATCTTGCAGCTACAGCATGAAGCTCTTTTTGTGCATTAATATATATATTGTTAGAATTAGCTGTAGTTTTAACAACTAGAAAATAGGTACATATGGTACCATATTTTATGAGACAATGTTTAATGAAAGGAGTAAAATTTCACAGTATTTAACAAAAGTATACCATTTCAGACAGGCTTTTTTTTTTTTAATTCTTATCATCTCAAGGAAACCATAGTATCCATCTACCTAAAATTCAGCATGCTCAAGCAGTAGACACAGGCTTTCAGGGTTCCACACTATCTTTTAATAGGGGAACTGGGGGGAGGGAAAAAGACATATGGGACATTGGGGGGGCAGGGAAACCAGGAAAAGGGAAATGAAATGTAAATAAAGAATATATCCAATAAAAAAAATCCTCTCATACTTGAAAAGTAAGACACATTTTATTCAAGGAGGGGCAGTTGCTCAGCTGTGCACCAAACTGCTACTAGAAAATACTCCTGCATAACTAGAACAGTTAAACTACACAGGATTGGGTACATGTGTTGTGATAAAAGCTGCAGTGTTGCACATTTGGTGTGACTCTATCTGCATGAAGGCACTTGCTTTCCATGTAGGGCTGTCACATAATACATTTATTATTATGTATTACATAATACATTTATTTTATAACTGCACACTCTGTTATATTTATATCAAAGTATCAGTTTGCGAAAATAAAGAAACTAAAGTTAAAAAAGAACATGGTTTCCTCCCCATCATCACATTAGCTGAACTGAAACTGTCACATTCATTTCTATACCTTATTGCCTGCCTAGTGTCACCAAAGAATAACTTTATCAACGTGCATTTGTTGAATTTCTTTTATTCTGAGATCTGTATGATTTCTGTCATCAAAAAAAAAACTTTTTACCACTTTTGAGAATATGAAACTAATAAGTATGTTCTGTATCACAGCATACAATAAAACAAAAAAGATTGGTGCAATTTAAAGTGTTAGTATTGAGAACATTTAGTTGCATATCTCATAAAGCTAGAATTTATCGGGGGCAGTGCTATCTGTACTGCTATATTGTATATGTATACTGTGGTGTAATATAAGTGCTTACTGCTTTAATAAAATAAAAACAGATTTATTGGTAAAAATTTTTAACCTGTTGTGAGCTATGTCAGTTGCAGAGGTTTTGTTGTTACTGTTTATATTCTGTGAGAAGACCATTGATTCTCATCCAATCAAACAATGAGGAACATCATTGATTGGTTTTGGCTTATGCTTTTGATAGTTGGGTATGGATGCTGGGTGTGGGAGATGGTCTGTAGCCATCATTTCTTTTTCACCTAGCAGGTACATCAGTGAACCAAAATCACTTGTAACTGTGTGAAGAAGACATAATGTTCAGAAGAAACATAACAGTTATATTCAGAAAAGGAAATGCAAAATTTCTGCATATTGACTACCTTTTTTAGGATAGACTTTCAATAGACTAGGATAAATTTTAGGGTAGAATTTTCTTCTCATAAATCCAGATGTAGCTTTTCACAGGGTTGGGACCCATGTAACACTCCACTGTGTCCACTACATCATAAACCCTCAGTAATGTTAACAAAATACTATTCACCAGTCTGGAAGAATTGAGAATATAACTTGCCGTTAAATAATTTTATATTCATATGTAGGAATATTATATTAATGTACATACAAAAGTGGTTTTTAAAGTACTAGAAAAATAAAAATTATTTAAAATTCTAGATATATTTGCTTTCATTATAAAAATTAACTCGCTTTAGTGGACAAAATAAAATATTTTTGAAGCTAGTTAGCCATAATAATTAATATATTCATTTCTTCATTTGATGTACTAAGATATTTTGTTTTTCTCTCAAAGGATTTTTTGGAGAGGTGATTACAGTTGACAGCTGTTAAACCAGTAATAAGATTAAAGTAAAGAAATTAGTTGTGTCAACTTTAATCTGCTGTTTTAGCACTGCAAACCACCTGGGGTCTTCCCCAGAGCCAGCCTGTTTAATTGTGAAGTTTAAATTACGTGACGGAGTCCTATTTAAGAGCATGTTTAAAGACTTTATAATACTAGCTGCCTTATATCACATTTATATTAGCAGTGTAAATAATGCCTTATCACTACAGTTTAAAAATAGCATACTAGTTTAGTATTCAACCTACATTTTTTTAATTAGATATATTCTTTATTTACATTTCAAATGATTTCCCCTTTCCTGGTCCTCCCCAAAGTCCCATAAGCCATCTCCCCTCCCCCTGTTCCCTAGTTAACTCCCTCCCACTTCCCTGTTCTGGTATTCCCCTACACTGCTGCATCAAGCCTTCCCAAGACCAAGGGCCTCTCCTCCCTTTCATGTCCAACAAGGCCATCCCCTGCTGCCTATGTATCTGGAACCATGGGTAACACCATGTGTACTATCTGGTTGGTATTTTTGACCCTGGGAGCTCTGGGAGTACTGGGTGGCTCTTATCATTGTTCCTCCTATGGCGCTGCAAACCCCTTCAGTTCCTTGGGTCATTTCTCGAGATCCCCCATTGGGGACCCTGTGCTCAGTTCAATGGCAGGCTGAGAGTGAACCCCTCTGTATTTGTCATGCACTAGCAGAGCCTCCCAGGTGATAGCTACATCCAGCTCCACAAGTACTTGTGGGCATCTATGATAGTGTCTGGGTTTTGTAACTGTATATAGGATGGATCACTAGGTGTGGTAGTCTTTGAATGGTCTTTCCCTCAGTCTCTGCTCCACACTTTGTCTCTGTATCTCCTTCTGTGAGTATTTTGTTCCCCCTTCTAAGAAGACCCAGAGTATGCATACTTTGTTCTTCCTTCTTCTTGGGTATCATTTGATATGTGAATTGTGTCTTTTGTATTGCTTCTGGGCTTATATCCACTTATCAGTAAGTGCATACCATGTTTGTTCTTTTGTGATTGGGTTACCTCACTCAGGATGATATTTTCCAGTTCCAACCATTTGCCTGAGAATTTCATAAATTCATTGTTTTAATAGCTGAGTAGTATTCCATTGTGTAAATGTACCACATTTTCTGTATCTATTCCTCTGTTGAGGGACATCTGRGTTCTTTCCAGCTTCTATAAATAGGGCTGCTATGAACATAGTGGAGCATGTGTACTTATTGCATGCTGAGGAATTCTCTTGATATATGCCCAGGAGTGGTATA
>BDUI01000636.1:110329-120351 GCA_002335545.1 Apodemus speciosus | reverse complement strand
TAAAGAAATGTTCAACATCCTTAATCATCAGGGAAATGCAAATCAAAACAACCCTGAGATTCCACCTCACACCAGTCAGAATGGCTAAGATCAAAAGCTCAGGAGATAGCAGATGCTGGAGAGGATGTGGAGTAAGAGGAACACTCCTCCATTGCTGGTGAGGTTGCAAACTGGTAAAACCACTCTGGAAATCAGTTTGGCAGTTCTTCAGAAAATTGGATATAGTACTACCTGAGGATCCAGCTATATCACTCCCATATACCCAGAAGATGTTCCAACATGTAATAAGGACACATGTTCCACTATGTTCATAGCAGCCTCTTTTATAATAGACAGAAGCTGGAAACAACCCAGATGTTTTTCAACAGAAGAATGAATGCAGAAAATGTATGTTTACACAATGGAGTACTACTCAGCTATTAAAAACAGTGACTTCATGAAATTCTTAGGCAAATGGATGGAACTAGAAAATATCATCCTAAGTGAGGTAACCCAATCACAAAAGAACACACATGGTACGCACTCACTGAGAAGTAGATATTAGTCCAAAAGCTTGGAATACCCAAGATACAATCCACAGACCACATGAAACTCAAGAAGGAAGACTAAAGTGTGGATTCTTAGAGGATCAAAATACCCATGGCTCACACTCAACTAATGGATTGAGCATAGGGTCCCCAATGGAGGAGCTAGAGAAAGGACCCAAGGAGCTGAGGAGGTTTGCACCCCCATAGGAGGAACAACAATTTGTACCAACCAGTACTCCCAGAGCTCCCAGGGACGAAGCCACCAACCAGAGTACACATGGAGGGACCCATGGCTTCAGCTACATATGTAGCAAAAGATGACTTTTTCAGACATCAATGAAAGGAGAGACCATTGGTCCTGTGAAGGCTCGATGCCCAAGTGTAGTGAAATGCCAGGTCTAGGAAGTGGGAGTGGGGGTKTTGGTGAGCTGGGGCTGGGGGATGTAATAGGGGAATTTTGGAGGGGTAATGAGGAAAGGAAATAACATTTGAAATGTAAATAAAGCAAATATCTAATAAAATTTTTAAAAAGCACAGGGATGATATTTTAGTTAAATTTTTTTCAAGGAACAGGAGAGATGACTCAGCAGTTAGGAGCCCTGCCTGTTCTTCATAGGTCCTGAGTTCAATAACCAGCAACCTTATGGTGGCTCATAGTTATCTGTAATGTGATATAATGCTCCTTCTGCTGTTTCCAAAGACAGCAACAAGTGTACATTAAACAAATAAAAATGAATCTTTACAAAAAATTTCAAAAATTAGGGGTGAAAAGACTTAATATCTTTTATCTCAAGTATTTTTATTTATTTTGTCTCATTAATTATTTAATCTTCAGAATAGTCTTAAGAAATCACTGTTACCTGTATCACAAATAAACTTGAGTCCCTGAGAATCTGAATTTAAGGCTACATAGATCAAAATCTCAGAGTCAAATCTAGTTGTCTAAAATCTAAATTCAGGGACCACCTATACGTTAACTGATAATTTTCAACAGTATCAGTATTATGAAAGTCAGGGATAAAGTGAGAACTGCTACTGTATGGGGAGACTAAGGAGATACAGACACTAAATATAGCATGAAACTGAATCAGTCAGATGGGAAGTACAAGGGAGGAAAATGGAGGGAGGGATATATTACTGGGGAAACAGATTTAAATACATTTGTGAAACAGTTCATTTTATTGACTCAATCCTAACTCTTTCAGAAAGTGTACTGATACTGAAGTCATTAGCATGTTAGTAAACGGCTCAGTTGGTGAAGCATTTGCTGTGTAAGCATCAGGACACTAGTTCAGAGCCCTAACAGCCATGATAAAAGCAGGTCCAGATACATGTGTAAACTCAGTACTGCTTTTCAGAGGCAGGAGTATTCATTGGACTTGTTAGCCAGTTGGTCTAGCTAATTAACAASCCACAGCTTCAATGAGAGACTCTGTTTTAAAAATAAGGTGACGAGACTGAATAAGTGGAGCCCTCATACCTCATCTAAAAAGCTGATTTTATCAGAAGCAGAAGCTATTACAGAGAACCAAATATGACCAAAATGATAAAAATATAGACATTAAGTGATGGTCAAGTGCCCAAACCCACACAAGGCATTTATAATATAATCTCTACACCTAAATCTCATGTAGCATCGAGGAAGAGGGAGCAGAGAGATTTTAAGAGCCAGTGAGCTGGAATGACTGCTGATGAGCAGTATCTTCTAGATATGACAGGGTTATTGCATCCATGAGAATATCAATAAAGATAAAACATATTGAAAAGAAGGAAGCATATTTAGAAGAATGTTGGCATGTTTTTTTAGCTGTTTTATTGGGTTCTTATATCTACTACCCTTCCAACCCCTCAACATTAGGTAGGAGAGAAAGGTTAGAGGGGAAAGGGAGTACAGACCTGTGTGGGCTACTTCCTGCTAATAGGGGGCAGGCCTCCTTAGACTACTTTCTGCTGATTAGTGGCATAGGGTTCCTAGGGGCAAGTCCAGTCTTCATGGTTAAAATATCCAACAACCCAGGATTAGTAAACCAGCAATCCAGCAAACACAACAGCAGGAACCAGTAAGAACCAGCAGCAGGGGAGCAGCTGCTGGCACAGGCCCTCTCAGGGCTCTCCCATTTTTATCCTTTTCAGAATCCCCAGAACTAAACTATCTGCCACTGACACATGCACACACACACACACACACACACACACACACACACACACACACCCTTACCCTTGCTAGTGCACAAGGCAAATCATAATCACCTCCTATGAACAGCTTTTTATCCCACATCTAGGACTAAAACAAAAACATACATAACATAATTGGGTTTTTAAAGAAACCAAAATTCTCACTGCAAAGAATAAATGCAGTGAAAATCTTACTGTAGCAGTCCCACAACAGAGCCCACAGCTCCCCCAAGCAAAGAAAGAGCTACAAATTTAAGCCAGGGGCTTAACTAGACATTTTCTAAAAGAAGGTATATTAAAATAGACAACAGGTATGTGAAAAGATTATTTAAATCACCTGTCCTCAAGGAAATTAACATCAAAAACACAATGATGATTATTTCACACTGTTAAGATAGCCACAATTGCTTTTTAATCAAGAAATAGCAGTTACTGATTAGAATGTGGCTAAACTGGAAGCCTTCTGCACCACTGGGAATGCAGGGTGATACAGTACAGATGTCCCTGATAAAACAATAAAAAAAATGGAACTGCCATATGATCATAGCTTTTGAGCATTTATTCAAAAGATCAAAAAAATTAAAATTAGGATTTTGAATAATACCTGTATTGTCAAGTTCATTGCATATGCACAAGGCCAAGAGTTAGGAGTAGCCCACATGCCCATCAGTAGATGAGTAGGGTTTTAAAGTGAGACAGACAAAGAATAGAACATCATTACGCTTTAAAAGGCTACAGCATGGGTGAATCTTGATATTATGGCTAGTTCCAAGTGAAATTAATACCTGGGGCCAAATACTTGATAAGCAGGGGACAATTTATTTAGGCTTACAGTTTAAAGGAATGCAGTTTATCACAGGAGGGAAGAAGGCATGGGGGCAGGAAGCAAAGCATGGACAAGAAGTTTCTAGGACCACCCTAAATGTTCTATAAACATTCCAAAGCAGTTATACAAGCTGATGACCACATATTCAAACACAGGAAAAAGACATATGGGACATCTGCGGGGCGGGGAAACCAGAAAAAGGGAAATGAAATGTAAATAAAGAATATATCCAATAAAAAAAGAATATTTCACATTCAAATAACAACACAATTAAAATAGAAATACTGCATGATTACAGAATTAAGTATCAAAAATAATAAAAATCTTAACAAAAAACAATGAGGTGTGTTTAAATAGAGCATCCATCATGAATGAGGAAAATTTCTACATATGCTTCATGATCATGAACATATAAGTTAACAATATTATAGTAGATACTTAAAGATTTGTAAGAGAATTAGTTTGTGTTATATTTTATGACATTAAATGAAACACTGATGGTGCTACTCAGTGCTGTAAACAGTTGATTGACAGCCATATTTATGTTGGACAGGAATTGAGAGGCTCAGGAGTCTAATAAGCACATTGATGTAGAGAAGTGGGTCACAGAGTTACACACATGCAGAACCATGACCTGGACTTTGATCTCTTAAGTGCTTATCCAATACTTCTCCTGTAAACTGGGTTGTGTTCTTACTTTATTGAGTACACAAATGAAACAGCGAAATTCGACTTTGATTTCATGTTTAATATTGTCACTTGAGTAGGATATAGTAAAGAATCATTTAATTAAAAGATTTAGTTCCTGATGGTTTGTTGTGTTTTTAAATGCATTAAATATTTTATTTGCAGTCTTGTCTCTGGTTAATAGTGACCTTTTCTTTTGAAATGCTCAGGAAATATGGTGGTAAATTATATGTATGTATTTTCAGGATCTGAAGAGGTTGTTAATTGAAAAGTGATGTACAAAGCTTGAATAATTGATATAATACTGTTGAACCAAAGAGGTTGTTGGGCTTTTCAGGTGAAAGGAAAGCCCTGTATTCAAACAAAGAAAACATAAGTGGAATCTTAGCTTAGAGGATGGTTTTTCACTTAACCATGTGCAGACCCATCCAGGTGCCTGTTTGATTTTCATTATAGCAGCAAGGCCTGGAACTCTCTGGTTGCCACATTGTTTTCTTTATCCTGAGCAACCAGAACAAGGGCTCCATATTTAATTACATGGGTGCAGAAACTTTTGCAATGGAGGGAACTGTACTCTTCTTCCTGATGCCAGTTGCATCTTGTTTCCATCTCTCTTCACCATGTGGCACTTGCTTAGATTGTCTCATATACCTTACCTTTTCCTTCATCAAAACATAAGCTCAGTTTATGTTCACCAAGCTATGTGTCTTATTGGAAGGGAATTGCAGAACTAGAGGTAAAGACCATCACAGCTTCTGATCTGGTTCAGTTCATTTGTTGTAGAAAGATGGCAATGATGTCAAAAGGTAGATAGGAGATAGTGAGGTAAGAAGTTCACCAGAGTTCTATAACCTGTCACTAGTGTAACTGGGATGCAAATTCATCTTTAACATGTTGAAGGGATATATATCATCCTGGATTTATATATTGTGAAGATGATGCTTAATAAATACAAGGGCTGGTAAGATGATGTCATAGGTGAAGGTTGTTGGTGCCAAGCCTAACAACTGAATTCAATCCCTGGGACCTATGTGGTGAAAGAAGAGAAATGACTCTTTCAAGTTGTCCCTTGACCTCCTCACATACACTGTGTTATGTGCAACTCCTCTCCCCATATACATATATACACATAAAAATGATTATAGTGAATTTTAAACATTAATGTAAAATTGAAATGTGTGAATGCATACATTATATTTATGCATACTTAATACTTTTATATTAAAGTATATATACATATCACAAGATTAGTTGCCAGCAAACTTGTACTAGGCTAGTGTTTTAGCTCACTGTTTGTGAGGCCCCAGCATATACATACACACATACGAACACACACAGACACACACACACACTCTTAGACAAGAAATCTATAGGAAGCATGAAGATCAGTAAATATGGAAAGTCTATAGTACTTACATTTTTTTTAAATAGGTAATTTAAAGGAAAAATGTCACCATTGTCTTACAGGGTTTGTTTGTGCCACACAAGGTGTGCATATCATCCTACATGGTATAAAGATTCAGGAAAAACCTACAGCTCTACATTTTATTTTTATATGTATGAATATTTTTCATACATGCATGTCTCTGTGTCACATGAATGCAGTGCCTACAGTGGCCAAAAGATGATATAGAATCTCCTGGGACTGAAGTTACAGACAATTGTGAGCCGCTATGTAGATGCTGGGAATTGAACCCAGGTCCTCTGGAAAACCATTATTCTCCATTCTGCAAAAAGTGGCATAGTATCAATTTGGAGTATATATTTAAAAGTTAAGATTGTATATAGTAATAATTTTAGAGCAACCACAAGCAAGTTAACTTAGAATTTAATAGATAAACTGAAATTGGCTTCTAAAACATATCCAAAATCCAACAGAAAGAACTAATGAATAAAGTAGAAGAAAAGCAAAACAGTAATGAAACAGTGGGCCTAAACCTGAACGGCGGACCAGAGCAACACTGATTTTATAAATGAGTGTTTACCCTTGTTATAAGGCAAAAACTGCTGAAACAGACAAAAAGAAGGATCCAGTTATTATCTATATGAGATAAATTTGAAGTATAAAGAAATATAGTTTGTATAACTATAATCTGCCTATGGTGGTATACACCTTTAATTCAGGCACTTGGGAAGTAGAGGCATGTGGATCTCTGAAGCCAAGCACAGGCCAATCTCATCAAAGCAATTCTTCAGTTGAGGGTCCCTTTTCTCTGGTAATTCGGTGTTGTATCAAGTTGACAATAAAACCTAACCAACACACAATCAGAAAAATAAGTGAGCTAAATACTCAGATGCGAAATAGGTAATGTCAGGGTATCATGGTAGGATGTTGCTGGTCTGGCTATAGGGAGACTACTACAACTCAAAGAGGCCATCAGCAGTGTTGGGTTAGTTCAGTTGCCCTCTAGCTAGCATAGCTGAGCATAGAATACTTAGTAGCTACTATCCAGAAGGAAAAACTAGGAAAAGAAAACTGAAGTAAAACAAAGAACCTAGGAAGGTTAATAGTTATATAAAGGCCCATGTGTATACATGTTCAAGAAGTGCAGAGGTGAGAGAAAACAAAAGACTAAGACTAAAAGAAAGACCAGGAGAATAAAATAGTGTCGATGGGGTGGGAAAGTAAGATGAAATGGAGAAGAGGATAGTCCAAGTGAGTCTGCTGTGGAGTGTGGGTAGAAATGATAACCCTGTAATAACGTAGTCTCAGCCTGCCCTCCTGAAGCAGATAGCCCAGCATCATGGTGTTCATGTGGAGGCACAGCAGGGCAGAAAGCAAAAGACCTTGTTTTTCTAATAAATGAAAGATAACTATTAAGAGCAGACATTAAATTGCTCATGCACACAGCTAAGTTCCTGTTTCTCTGCCCTTCCTGTTCCTCTTGGGTTTTTATGAGATGTGAGAATGCTTGGCCTCTCCTCTAGCTCAGCTCATTCTCACCTGTGAAAGCACTCTGGAGAGAAATCAGCAACTTTGGGCCTCATTAACACTTTGGATTGCTGCAATTGAAAGTCTTACCATATCTATGCTCTAGCATTCCTGTTCCTTGAAAGACAACTTACTTTCTCTTAAACCTTGGCAATACAGTTTACAGATCCCTGTATTTAAAAGAAAAATGAAACATGCTTTAAGTTTGGAAGATTTTTTTTCTTTTCTTAATTGGTTGTTTTACTTATTTACATTTCAAATGTTGTCCCCCATCAAGATCTCCCCTATCCCATCCCCGATCCCCTTTGCCTCTATGAGGGTACTCCCCTACCCACACACCCATTCCTGCTTCAGCCTTCTAGCATCCCCCTATGCTGGGGAATCAAGCCTCCACAGGACCCAGGGCCTCCTCACCCACTGATGCCAGATAAAGCCATCCTCTGCTACATAAGCAGCTGGAGCCATGGACTCATCCATGTATACTCTTTGGCAGTGCTTTAGTCCATGGGAATTCTGGGGGCAGGTTCAATTAGTTGATATTGTTCTTCCTATGGAGTTGCAGTTCCCTTCCGCTCCTCAGTCCCTCCACTAATTCTTCCACTGGAGTCCCTAAGCTCAGTCCAATGATTGTGAGTATCTGCATTTGCCTTAGTCAGATGCTGGTGGAGCCTCTGACAGGACAGCCAGAGGAAGATTCTTAAAAAATGTGAACTTACTTAGCTACATCCCAGCAATTCCACTCCTACCTATTTATAAAAGAAAAACTAAAGCATTTGTCTACAAACACTTGTTCAAGAATGATCCTAGCAGGCTTATCCATAAAAAAGTAAATATGCTAAACAACATACATATCTATCACAGATAAATTTATACGCAGATTAGGATAGATCTGTAGACTTAGCAATAAAAAGGGGTGTGATGATGATAGACACAAACACATGGATGAGTTATTCTAAATTCCTGAAAACATTGGGTGGAATAGAAAGCCAGATTAAAAGCCTACCTATCAGACTATTATATTCTGTATCTACAACAGGTTCATTATCCTGTAAATTCTCCTTTGAAGCCAGTGTCGCTTTTTTCTCCCTGGACTTTGGTAATCACAATCTGCTCTATGTCTTCCTGATATACATTTTTTCCCAAAAATGAAGGTTTAAAAACCATATTGTCTCTCCTTCTTCCAGGATTCATCAGTAGGGGCCAAGGTAGATACTAGTAAAGGTGACATCAGATCCTTGGTAGCAGACTCGGTCTCTGACTTGTGAAGACAACTTATAGGGAAGTGGCATGCTGTTTCTGTGCACAAATGTGCATTCCTGTCTTAACCAATAATGACAAGGTACCTTCACTACTACCTTGAATGTCAAAGAAGGCCAATGAAACACCTGGGCTTCCTCCTGCATCTGACAGTAATGAGATGGCACTTCTTGACCCACTCCCAGCATAGTGTCAGGAAGATACTTTCTAAAATACAAGATTTAAAGAGGACCCCAAACCTTAAAATACCCCAAATTTCCAAGGTACAATGAAAAAGATAGTTGTTAGATGCTACATTTTTCACAAAAAGATTTTAAGGCAAACACCATAAAAATACTTAATTATGTGACTATTAATATGTGTAAGCAAATGAAAATGGTTTTAGCAAAAAAWAAATAAATAAAAAACTTAAGAATAAAAGAAATACTACGAGTCATCTGGGCACCTATCCAGCCAGGGAACATCTGACCTGTAGGGAGTCCACAGGTAGAGAGAGCCCTGCTTTCAGAGGTGAGGCCGCCACCATCTTTGCTCCTGTGACCAAGCAGCCAGGTCAGCCAGGTACAGGTACTCAGGGAACACCAGAGTGAAAAATCACTCAGGACACAGCCCGCCAGGGCTCTACCTGCACCTAGGAGTTGGGCAGACCCACAGTCTCTGGGAACCTATCCGGCCAGGGAACATCTGACCTGCAGGGAGTCCCATAGCTAGAAGGAACCCTGCTTTCAGAGGTGAGTCCACCACCATCTTTGCTCCTGTGACATTGGGGAGGGGCAGACTGGTAGGCAGGGATCACCAGAGTAGAGGATCACTTGGGATACACCCCCACCAGGACACAGCCTGCTTCCAGGAGCTTGGCAGCACCACAGCAATCTACACCAGGGAAAAGCAGCTCACTCAGGGTTGCTAAGATAGGCTTGCAGGCAAACAGGAGGGGAAAGCACCAGCCAGTGACCGCAGGACCAACTAACACCAGAGATAACCAGAGGCAAAAGGCAAACATAGGAACGTTGCTAACATAAATCAACATGATATGGCACCATCCAAACCCAATTCTCCCACAACAGCAAGTCCTGGGTACCCAAACACATCAGGAAAGTAAGATTTGTATTTAAAATCACAGCTTATGATGCTGATGGAGGGCTTCATGGAGGTCTTCAAGAAGGACATAAATAACTCCCTTAAAGAAATACAGGAAAACACAAGTAAACAGGGAGAAGCTCTTGAAGAACTAAAGGAAAACACAACAAAACTGGTGAAAGAATTGAACAAAGCCATCCAGGATCTAAAGAAGGAGGTAGAAACAATATTGAAATCACAAAGGGAGACAACGCAGGACATAGAAAAACCTAGGAAAGAAGTCAGGCGTCATGGATCCAAGCATCAACAACAGAATACAAGAGATAGAAGAAAGAATCTCAGATGCAGAAGATATCATAGAAAGCATTGACACAACAGTCAAAGAAAATGCAAAATGCAAAAAGCTCCTGACCCAAAACATCCAGGAAATCCAGGACAAAATAAGAAGACCAAACCTAAGGATAATAGGTATAGAAGAGAGTGAAGATTTCCAACATAAATGGCCAGTAAATGTCTTCAAGAAAATTATCGAAGAAAA
>BDUI01000636.1:77309-88080 GCA_002335545.1 Apodemus speciosus | reverse complement strand
CCTTGGTTTCTGTTGGTAGGGTTCTTGTGCTTGCCTTTCGCCATCTGGTGCTAGTTGGTATTCTTGTCTCTGGCTGGAGTTTGTTCCTCCTGTGGGCCTGTAAGCTGTGCCTTTACTCCTCTGAGCTCAAAAGTGAAAGTACTGCTGGGCCATCTCTCTCTCCTGTCAAGCTATGCACAGAAGAGTGTGGAGTCTCCAGGCTCCCTGGTACAAATGGCTGTGGGCAGGAAGACTTCCGTCCCAGCTGCTCCACTGATCTTAGGACCTCTGTGCTCCTAGCTGGGTCCCCTCCAGAGAGAAGGTGGAGATCTCACCTCTGCGCTCAAAAGTGAAAGCCTTYTGGGAGATCACTCCCTCCTGGCGGGCTATGCACAGAAGGCTGTGGAGTCTCCTGGTTCCCTGGTGCAAATAGCGGCTGGAAGACTTCTGTCCTAGCTGATCCACTGATCTTAGGCCCTGTGTGCTCCTAACTGGTCCCCTCCAGAGAGCTCTATACCCCATTTTTAATAGGATTATTTGATTCTCTGGAGTCTAACTTTTTGAGTTCTTTGTATCTATTGGATATTAGCCCTCTATCAGATATAGGGTTGATAAAGATCTTTTCCCAATCTGTTGGTTGCCATTTTGTCCTATTGACAGTATCCTCTGCCTTACAGAAGCTCTGCAATTTTATGAGGTCTTGTGTTTTAGAAAAAGAATGTTTTGCCAATTTGTAATAAGTAATGCAAATGTTGTCCTGCTAGAGATATTTAAGAATCCATTCTCACATGAAACAGTGTTATGAGTGTATAAATTAAGTTCATACAAAATTTTAATATAGTTCTGTGCCAATCCCTGTGATAGTATTTTATATGCATTGCCTTAGTTAGCCACTTCAGGAACCTATAATGTAGGCATATTATTATCCTTGTTTTATAGATAAAAAGTTAGAATTTAGAAAAAATAATATTCATATGACTGATAAAGGCAAAGGTGGGGTTTGACTGGCTACCTAACCTCAGAACCAA
This sequence comes from Apodemus speciosus, assembly GCA_002335545.1. Classification (NCBI taxonomy): domain Eukaryota; kingdom Metazoa; phylum Chordata; class Mammalia; order Rodentia; family Muridae; genus Apodemus; species Apodemus speciosus. The sequence continues at coordinate 87,073 of BDUI01000636.1, read as the reverse complement.
CACACTTGAATGTTTCATTGCCTCAGGTAGAATTGCAGAAATCATCTCTGTCCAATTGTCACGGTTTCACTGAAGCATACTCACGGATTCTTATTTTTAGGTTTGTGTTCCAGATGAAAATAATGCTGTTTGGGGAAGAAATACAAATAAACAAGTTTTTGAAGGCTTGACGACTGGACTTCTCAGAGCTGGTGCTGTGGTTTTTAGTTGTCTGATTGCCAACCGACCAGATGGAAAYAGCCGGCCAGCTACACCAAAAATATCTGCACAGGAAATGAAAAACAAACCCTCACAAGGTGATGCTTTTAACAGTCGAGTACAAGACCTTATCAGGTAAAATCTCTTCACTTCTTAAAATGTTTTTTTAAGATATTAAAATAATTAGAACTTAAGGCTCTCCAGATAGCTTTAGTTTTTGCAGCATGGTCCATAAAATTTTGGTTGAATCTATACCATCATTTGTAGAAAGAAGGAAAAGCAACATAAAGCTCAACTGCCACTCTCAATGTGGTGCCAGAGCAGCAGCAGCACTGCTCCTCTGTGTTAGCACCCCTCTCCATCACCTTCTAGTCAGACTTAATAGAACAGAGTCACCATTTATGGAGCGCTTGTTACAGCTGAGACTTTGGCATCTTTGCAGCCCTGTAAGTGTGCAGCTTCTAATTTAAACTAGATGAGGAAATTGTTCAGGGATGTTAAGTGCTWTGGCCAAGGTTATGTAATGAGTTAAAAAGTAGAGTGCAAAGCTGAGACTGGAGCTCACATCTACTTAGACTCTCAACATCTGTACACTTTCCTCCACACAAATGTGGCAGTTTCTGACACCTGTTCAGGCCTGCCTTGCTTCCTTCAAAGGTATCCTTTGCTCCAGGGAAATTAACTCCTACTTTAGCATCTGAACTTTTTTTCCCCTTGTGAATCTTGAATCAGGTAGAATGTTTAATTTCCCAGCAGGGTTCCATCTGGTATTAATCAGTTACTGTTGTACCACTCAGCAAGCCTTCTGTGGTCTGCACTGATCTTTGGATTCCAAATCCTTGCAATTTGTTGCTCTATGAAACTTACGGTAGGTTAATAGAGAAAGAAAATGCCCTCTTCTACACTGGTTTCTTTCGCAGCTCATAAATTCCCTCTGGCTTCTTGTGCTGCTTCATTGGGAAGAGTTGTTTCATTCAGTGTCTTTCCTTCACTCCCCCTTTCATCCCCTGCCCTCTTTTGCAAGCATATTTATTGCTGGAGAGCACCAGGCCCTTTGGGTCCACAACCATTTATCTTAGAGCACTTGACTTTTACCCTCCCTGCCCTTTCTCTCAGTTGCTTGATCCCATTCAATTTCCTCATGTCCTTTTGGTCATTGTAGAGCTTAGCCATCCCTGATGATGAATGTCATTGTGTCCCAGCATTCTCCCTTAGGGATGTTGTGAGCCCCTCCTTTGGCTGTGGTAAGGCAGAAGGTCCAGGCTAATGCTTTAGTACAATTCCAGTCTACCTTCTAGAAGAAGGTGCATATATTTTCACATGGATTACTAAGTCGCCAAATCCTTCTTTTTTTATTTATTTTATTTATTTTTTATTTTTTATTTTTACCGCTCTCACTCTCTTCAGACACATCAGATCCCATGACAGATAGCTGTGAGCCACCATGTGRTTGCTGTGAATTGAACTCAGGGCCTTTGGAAGAGCAGTCAGTGCCCTTAACCACTGAGCCATCGCTCCAGCCCCCAGCCATATCCTTCTTAAAGGAAGAAGTTTATTGCTGGGGGAGGGGGCGGGGGAACAGGATAGCAGTACTTTTCTGTCATGACAGATAACAAGTGTAGCTTTGAAAAGATGATTAACAAACACAGTATTTGGGAATAAACCCTTTGGAATATTATTTTCTTATGATAATACTGATTTGCTGAGCTGGAGGAAGGACTTGTTCCGACTCATCTCAGTGAAGATTTCATGGAATATTCGCTTCACCCTTGAGGATACCTCCCAGAGCACACAGAGCATAAGTATTCACTTCCATATTTATTGTCTTTAACCTTCCCAAATATTAACAGGAGAGCATACTTTATCTCTGYTGCATCATGGGCAGTGTTGTCAATTGTAAAGCTAAGTGAGAAGGTGTCATTGCAGTCTCTGGAGCCGCTGTCTGACTTGGCCCAGAAATGGATCTTGAACAGAGCAAGAGCCAGCCCTGACATAGGTCTCTTTCTTCCTACCTGGCACAGAACAGGCACGAATATATCTTTTTCAGTGTTTAAATATTCAATTTTTGAATGCATCAACATACACAAAAACAATATTGTAGATACTATGCTCTAACAACTGGTGTTTTTCTCTTTTAATCTCATACTTTGGATTTTTTTTTCTTATTTTAAACAAAAGTAATGGCACAGCTAGAATTACCTCCTCACCTTTGTCCTTTTTCCCTATTCTCTATCTTCTAAGGCCTACATCATTATCTTAGAGTGGACAGACAGTCATCCATGCCTGTTTTATGTGTCTGTGTTAGCATGGATGAATATCCACAAACAATATATTGTACTTTAAATTTGTATGACTTCTTAACAATTATATGAATACTCTGATAGTATTTGCCAACTACTAGTTGATACAATTAAATTAAACATGTTTTAATGTTGTTAATTTTAGCTGTTCTACAATTCTTCTCTATAAATAAGCCCATAATATTTATTTACCTCTTCACATAAGAAACTGATTCCTCCTTTTCAGTATTCACTAAAAAATGGAGCCAATGCCTTCATAGATATGTTTTGTGTTTGTATCATTTTCAAGGTCATGTATTTATAGGAGGGATTGTGAATGATAAAATAAATGAATGTTCATCTTTACCAGATAATACCACACTGCTCTCCCTAGTAACTATATAATTTTTCTATCAAAAAATAAAAGTTCCCATTTCCCATATCCTTGCTTTTATAATTCTCATAGGCATAAAATGGTAAGTGGCTATTGTCTTCATTTACATTGTACTTTTTATTAGTGAAGGAAAACATTGTTCATTACCATTTTCTATATCAATCAGAATTTAGTTTTAGAAAACAAAAACCACTGTAACAAGTTTAAATTGAAAGGATTTAATGTAGAAAATTAGGTGCCTACAAAATTATCTATGTTTGGTCTCCAGGAACTCCCAAAACAATAATGTAAAACTATAGAGCTATTATATTTGTAGACATCAAGGACTACTAGCTCTTTAAAAATTAAGAATTGTGCTAGAGCAAGGGCCCTAGGAGGTCACTCAGTGAGTAAGACTGCTGGCTGTGAAACTCAGTTCAGAGGCCCAGCACCTATGTAAAAGTAGACCTGTCGCACGCCTGTGAGCCCAGTGTTGGGGGGCAGAGACCGCTGGACCCTGGGTGCTCGCTGACCTGGCAGTATGCTTCAGGCTCAGTGAGAGACCCTGTCTAAAAGATAGGTGGAAAACTATCAGAGTTTAAAGTATATTGATCTAATGGATTATGCACTGAAGGCTGAATTTAAATCACATTTACCTATGGATAGGTATAGGCTGTAGGCATATTTATTCAGCAAGCAGGGATAACTACAGAAGCATCACTTGTGTAGGGCAGATTTTCTCATCCCTGGGAATGACCAGGTTTGGGAACAGTATTTAGCATTACAATGCATAGCAAAAGGCAAATCTCAACTGGGTAGCCCTCATTGGCCTTATCCCTGAAGAAAACTGACTTTATTTCCCTCAGCAGCCATCAGTTATCAGTAGCTCCTCAACTAGAGATGGCACTGAATCAACCTTTCTCCCTACCATTTTGGGATTTTTGGCTGGCGGAATTTCATGCAGACATTGTGCATGATGTCATAGCTATGAGTTCATGTGTGCAGCATTTTGTCATGTCTAGCAAACACTGTTTTGTTACAGATGATCTTTCCACCTCCTCTTCTGCAGTGATTCCTAAGCCTTGCAGTGGGTAAAAGAATGGTATAGATGCCTCATTTAGAACATGGTGTCTTACTCTCTCCACATGGCACTAACAGTGGGTCTCTATGTTAAAATCACCATCTACTACCAAAAAAAAGCTTCTGCAATGAGGACTGTGTGTATTAGTAGGAGGCAATTTATTYCTGTGTCCATTTAGCAGAATACTAGGATTGGGTTCTGCCCTAGGCTGTGACCTCACCAGCCCCAGGGGCCTAGTAAATGCTACCAGGCACAAGTTCTGGCTTCTAGAGAGGGCTTCAAATCGGGACAGTGGTTGGTTAGTCTCCTAACATGTGCACACTGTTGCACCAGTTGGCATATATTGTCAGGCCAGCTATTAGTCTACCTCATAGGGTTTACATATGGGTAAAAGTGTTACTTTTCTTCCCTAGTAGCATGCATAGAACCTTCCATTACTATGAACGCTAGTCACTAGGGATGACTTGATTTCTCCAAGTCCTGTGACTGTCTCATGTATGTGGAGTTATTATAGATTTCTTTTTTTTCTTGCCTATAGTCCTGTCTATAGTATCACACATTAAGTTTACTTGCTTTATCTCTTTAGTGTTCTTTAATTTGAAATTTTTTTCATTGTTAGTCTCAGTCTCTCATGTACCCTCACTTCTCAGTGGGCATACAAGTTATTTTATAGAGCATTCCTAGTCTGTCCTCATGGTTCAATTATGATTATGTATCTTTCTATATTTACAACTAAGAGTCTTAATGTTATTTATGTTCTTAATGGTGATTTTATTTTAGTGGAGGACCTACAGTTGACATTAGAAATTTAAAGTGTTAACAGGAGTGTTTGGGTAGTGTGTCTATGTGGGGAGTCCTGCATAAAGTCAGTCGACCAGAAAACACAACAAAAATACACGGCAGTGGGAGGGGGGTTATTAGGAGAGAAGGATAAAAAATTGTGAGCTGTCAAGTGGGCTGTAATGTAGTGTGTGTGTGTGTGTGTGTGTGTGTGTGTGTGTGTGTGTGTGTGTTTAAGTTGTCAAAGAATAAATTAATTTTTGAAAGTTTATCTGGGAAGCATCATTTTGTCTTCTGAGTCTGTATGCTGTGGTGAGTTTGGTCCCCTAGTTCTTAAGAAAGTACAACTTGTTAAGACTGTAAAGATCATTGTACATTTTTTTTTTACCTATTGTCAGATTCTTCAGACCAAGAGGAATGAGAGAATCATTAGCTGATTGTTTAGTACTAAATCTAGGGACGTTGGTTAAGTTGTTTTATTCAAACCTTTATTCTGTCTGTATGTTGAGGGATCCAAGCCTGAATGTGCTAAGATTTATCATAGAAGATGAAGACATTGCCACCTGTGCAGATTGAGACATACTGTTCTCTCTCACTAGCTATGTGGTGAACATGGGTCTGATTGACAGACTGCATGGCTGCTTCCTCTCAGTGCAAGGCCCAGTGGATGAGAATCCCAAAATGGCCACCTTTCTGCAGCATGCCACAGGATTCCTACGTGGGATGTGTATGCTGTGCTTTGCTGTCACTGGAAGGTAAGACTCACAGGTTAGAGCTTCTTTTAAGTTTTGCCTGTCTGAATTTTACTACTGTGTGGTAGTCACTCAGCCTCTTCCCCTATATTTCCCTTATCACTGGTTTTCCACATTGACACGTGGATTACATTTTTCTTTGAGGATGGGATGGATGTTTCTGCCAGAATCATCAGTCTGTTGTTTTTTTTTTTTTAACTAGTGTCATAAAGACCTGAATGAATCCAGTTCCTCTTCTACTGAGATCAGGAGGGTTCTCTTGCAGTCAGTGAGCCAGTGATGAAATACACCAAACCAAATCAGGCCATTAGCCCAGAATAGCACAGCCACACCATGGTACTGTTGCCAGTCACCTCCTTTCAGTTAATCTCCTAAATCTTTATTTTCTCTACTTTTCCTTCTTCCAAAGTACCAACACAAAGGAGTCATCCAACAACAGTGGCTCCCTGAAAGCACTCATAGCTGATGGGTATGGCTAAAGCAAAGTGCCAGGCACTACTAGGGACTTGAGTACCACCCTGTAAGCTATCCTCAGAAATAATTGTTAGGCCAACAGGATGGTCCAGTGAATAAAACCCACACAAGCCTGAGGGCCTGACTTTGTGATCCACAGAGCTCAGGGTTGAAAGAGAATTCCCAAAATGTGTCCTCTGACTTCCGTATACACATTGTGGCATATATGTACCCAGTATTCACACACACAATAAAAAACAACAGTTCTCCAGAAAGGACATGGACTCTCCTGCTCTTTTTTCTGAGTGAGAGTCATTCACAGTAGTGACTTGATATATTGATAGGAATATGATACATCCAAGAAGCGTACCAATGACATTCAGTAAAGTGGTTTGAGGTTTATCACAAAGAAAAAAAAAAGTATTTGTAGCATTTAGAGATTGGCTTCTTAAAGGAGTCTGACCCATCTTATTTCATGGAACACAGAATGCAAGTGCTGTGTGCACATATAGGATCCCTAAACTCACCTGTTCTTTCTTACTCTGACCCAGCTCTTCATCTCTGTGACATTTATAGGAAAATTAAAATTGTCTGAAATTTCAGGGAAGCAAAGATAGCCTGTATTCAGTGTTCCAAGTAGTTTCTGTCTAAGCATGTAACCAAAGTCTGCCTTTTTGATAATAGAATCAGRAGTAGTTATTACCATATTACAGAGAGTTTAGACATAGGAACAGCTCTGTCTGGGCATTGGCACCAGCTTATCTTGCCCAGTTAGCTCTTCCCTGGTGGTCTCTGACACAACAAGCCACTTCTGGTCCTGGCTCTTTATCTGTAGTACACAGTATAACAAGCTTGCTAGCATATTGTGTATGTCACCTGTGCTCATTTTGAATTTAAATGACTATCACATAGGTAAGTGTTGTATTTATTAAAAGATAAAGAGATTGGGGATATGTTCTATGTAGGTGTGGTGAGATATGGGGGAAGGGGGTGCCTCTGTGGGCCCATGCTGAGGCATCCCTTATCCCTGAAGGACTAGCCACAAGAATATAGTATAGTATAGAAATAGAATTTATTAAGGGCATGGGGAGGGAAGGTGAGAGGGTAGTAGAGGCAGAGAAAGGCAAAGAGAGAGAGACAGAAGTAGAGGAGTAGAGGCCGGCCATGAGCATGTGGACAGAGAGAGGGGGAAGGGAATGGGGAGAAAGGAAGGAAGGGAAGCAGAGTAAGAGCAAGAGAGGAGGAAGAGAAAAGAGGCAAGCAGCCCCTTTTGTAGTGGGACACGCCTACCTGGCTGTTGCCAGGTAACTGTGGGGCGGAGCTTAGACAAAATGCTAACTGTAAGCATGTGGTTGTTGTATAGTTTGTACTCTTTACCTTTTGCTTATACAACTTCAGTCATTTGAAGTCTGTGGCACTTGAAAGAAAGTTAAAGGTTATCCATCATCTCCTTTTCATAGGGAAAGCAACTGAGCCAGACTGACTTGAATTAGTACTCAAGATTTCTGTCTACCATTTCTACACTTGACTTAATCTTATTCAGAATGTTAACATGTATATTTATTTTAATTTTCACATTTATATACATGGAAAACAGGATTCTCATCCTTCACATATCATCATGATCTTATCCAGTGGCACTCACTGAGAGCATCTGCTGTGGGCCAGGTTTGTTAAGTTAGGTACTAACAACACTGACCTTGGGGAGCCCAGAGTCTTATGTGGAGTCAGACATACAAACTAATGGCTACAGTCAACGAGACTGTACTCAGAAGAAAGGAAACACACCAAGAGAAGGTTAAGAAACACTTCAGAAGACTAAAGTCTGGGGTTTCTATTTTTTTTCACATTTTTTTTATTGGATATATTCTTTATTTACATTTCATTTCCCTTTTTCTGAATTCCCCGCCCCCCCAGATGTCCCATATGTCTTTTTCCCTCCCCCTGTTCCCCTATTCACCCCTTCCCACTTCCCTGTTCTGGTATTACCCTGCACTGCTGCATTGGGCCTTTCCAGAACCTGGGTCCACTTTTTCTTTCTTGTCGGAGAGCATTTGATAGGTAGATTGTGTCTATGGTGGTCCAAGATTCTAGGCTAATATCCACTTATCAGTGAGTGCATGCCATGTGTATTTTTTTGAGACTGGGTTACTTCACTCAGTATGATGCTCTCCAGCTCCATCCATTTCTCTAAGAATTTCATGAATTCATTGTTTCTAATGGCTGAATAGTACTCCATCGTGTATGTATACCACATTTTCTGTATCCATTCCTCCCGTTGAGGGACACCTGGGTTCCCTCCAGTTTCTGGCTATTATAAATAAGGCTGCTATGAACATTGTGTGTATCCTTATTGCATGCTGGGGAATCTTCTGGATATATGCCCAGGAGTGGTATGGCTGGGTAAGACAGGGTCTCACTTTGTTGCCCCTGTGGCCTGAAACTCCTTATGTAGACTGGGCTGACCTTGAACTCATAGGTACTGGCCTGCCTCTGCCTCCTCAGTGCCGAGATTAAAGAAGTGCCCCACCTCCCCCTGCAGTAGGCTGAATGTTCAAGTATGCTGGACATGTTGGGGGAATGCATTGAGGCAGGCAGTATGTCACCTTCACACCACCTAACTGCCCTGCTTCTCCACCTGAGGATGTTCTCTGCCAAAGAGCAGGGAGACTATCCCTCAAACGGTACATGACTGCGTAGTACTGTAGCTTTCCTATCCTCCATGGAACAGTTCTGAGGTGTGCTCACCACTGTCTCATAGGGGTCCCAGCAATAGCCTATTCACTAATAATTCTTTGTTCAACTTTATACCTGCCCTACTTTCTCACATATAAAAAAATACATTTATACCCATATCCTTATTTAAAGATCTGCTTTGGGGATAGTCCAAATCAAAAATACATGAATATTTAAAACTATATAGTGCCTTATGTTCAGTTTGATGTCCTTGTGACCGTGGAGAATACGGGGACCATTGAGCTCCTTAAATGTTAGTTGTAAGGCTCAAAGGAAAAGAGAGGCCTACTGCCAYTGAATTGTCTGGGCAGGATCAGAGTTCTATTCCAGAATGAGCACTCCTGATGTGTAGAGATGGTGGCCAAAAGATTAGCAAATASCCTTTCTCATGGTCCACATGAAAAATACTGAGTGCCTCTAGATCCGCTGAATATAAAGAAGAGCGAAGGCAGGAAGATGAGGTAGAATAAATCAGATAGCAAGAGGCTTTATTGATATGGGAGATAAGAATCTAGATGAACCTTCAGGCTTCTGACTTGTCATTTTTAATTAGTAAATGATATAGTCTCCAAATTAGAGAAGATTAAGTAGTTGGTAGTGATTTATTCTTGATGGTTTCTAAGAATTCTTAATTCCCCCAATATAATTTCTTTGTTCAACTTCAATGGCTTAGCAAATTTCTTTTTTTTTCTAATAGCAGGACTTACTGCAAAAGCAGATTATTTTGGACATAAAAATAGGTTCAGGTGGTTTTGTGATTCAATWTACCTGAGACATTCTAGTAGAGTTTGTGTAATCTGCTACTCTCAAAATGGGGAAGAAATTACTCTTGTCATTTTTTAGTCTCCCAGCATTTCCTGAGCACTAAGGACTGGGACAGGGAACACTCTACCGGTTAGAGTCATTCACATCTCATGCTTACAGGCCTTCTGTGCTGTCCCCTGTCTTCAAAGGAAGCCTTATTTTTAAACTATGAACGGTCGTGACTCAATCAAGCATTTTGTTACATGAATTAGAATTTCCGTGCAAGGTCACAACTCATTCTAAGAAGTAGGACCTGTGGCTTTTGCTTTATTGTAAGAGTTCACAGAAAGCCCCATTTTGGTTCTAGA
>BDUI01000636.1:65014-75359 GCA_002335545.1 Apodemus speciosus | reverse complement strand
TTCCCCAGCATGCAGTAAGGACACATGCTCCACTATGTTCATAGCAGCCTTATTTATAATAGCCAGAAGCTGGAAAGAACCCAGATGTCCCTCAATGTAGGAATGGATACAGAAAATGTGGTATGTTTACACAATGGAATACTACCCAGCAGTTAAAAACAATGAATTAGCCAGGCAGTGGTGGCACACACCTTTAATCCCAGCACTTGGGAGGCAGTGGCAGGTAGGTTTCTGAGTTCGAGGCAAACCTGGTCTACAGAGTGAGTTCCAGGACAGCCAGGGCTACACAGAAAAACCCTGACTCGGAAAACAAAAACAACAACAACAAAAAAAAACAATGAATTCATGAAATTCTTAGGCAGATGGTTGGAACTGGAAAATATCATCCTAAGTGAGGTAACCCAATCACAAAAGAATACATATGGAATGCAGTCACTGATAAGTGGATATTAGCCCAGAAGCTATGAATACCCAAGCCACAACGTAGCAAATGATTGCCAAGAAGAAGGAAGGAGAGGGCCCTGGTCCTGGAAAGGCTTGATGCAGCATTGTAGGGGATTACCAGGACAGAGAAATGGGAGGCGGGTGGTTGGGGAATGGGAGGAGGGAAGAGGGCTTATGGGACTTATGGGGAGGGGGGAATCAAAAAAGGGGAAATCATTTGGAATGTAAACAAAGAATGTAGAAAATAATAAAAAATAAATAAAAAAGAAGGACATAAATAACCCCCTTAAAGAAATACAGGAGAACACAGGTAAACAGGAACCCCTTAAAGAGGAAACACAAGATTCCCTTAAAGAATTACAGGAAAACACAACCAAACAGGTGAAGGAATTGAACAAAACCATCCAGGATCTAAAAAGGGAAATAGAAACAATAAAGAAATCACAAAGGGAGACAACCCTGGAGATAGAAAACCTAGGAAAGAGATCAAGAGTCATAGACACAAATAAAATACAAGAGATAGAAAAGAGAATCTCAGGTGCAGAAGATACCATAGAAAACATTGACACAACAGTTAAAGAAAATGCAAAATGCAAAAAAGCTCCTAACCCAAAGCATCCAGGGAATCCAGGATACAATGAGAAGACCAAACCTAAGGATAATAGTTACAGAAGAGAGTGAAGATTCCCAACTTAAAGGGCAAGTAAATATCGTCAACAAAATTATAGAAGAAAACTTTCCTAACCTAAAGAAAGAGCTGCCTATAAATATACAAGAAGCCTACAGAACTCCAAATAGATTGGACCAGAAAAGAAATTCCTGCCATCACATAATAGTCAAAACACCAAATACACAAAACAAAGAAAGAATATTAAAAGCAATAAGGGGAAAAGGTCAAGTAACATGTAAAGGCAGACCTATCAGAATCACACCAGACTTCTCAACAGAGATGATGAAAGCTAGAAGATCCTGGCCAGATGTCGTACAGACCCTAAGAGAACATAAATGCCAGCCCAGCTACTATACTCGGCAAAACTCTGATTTAAAATAGATAGCCCAAGATATTCCATAACAAAACCAAATTTACACAGTATCATTCCACAAATCCAGCCCTACAAAGGATAATAGATGGAAAACTCCAACACAATGGTGGGGGGGGCTACACCCTAGAAAAAGCAAGAAAGTAATCTTTCAACAAACCCAAAAGAAGATAGCCACACAAACATAAAAATAACATCAAAAAATATAAGGAAGCAACAATAACTTTTCCTTAATATCTCTTAACATCAGTGGACTCAATTCCCCAATAAAAAGACATAGAATAACAGACTGGATACTCCAGAGAACCAAAAAACCCTATCAAAAAATGGGAAACAGAGTTAAACAGAGAATTCTCAACTAAAGAAACGTGAATGGCCTAGAAGCACCTAAAGAAAAATGTCCAACATCCTTATTCATCAGGGAAATGCAAATCAAAACGACCCTGAGATTCCACCTCACATCAGTCAGAATGGCTAACATCAAAACCTCAGGTGACACATGCTCCACCATGTTCATAGCAGCCATATTTATAATAGCCAGAAGCTGGGAACAACCCAGATTGTTCCTCAACAAAGGAATGGGTACAGAAATGTGGTATATTTACACAACGGAATACTACTCAGTCATTAAAAACAATGACTTCATGAAATTCACAGGCAAATGGATGGATCTAAAAAACATCATCCTGAGTGAGGTAACTCAGTCACAAAAGAATACACATGGTATGTACGCACTGATAAGTGGATATTAGGTAAAKAGGGTGGAATACCCATGATACAACTCACAGACCACATGAAGCTCAAGAGGAAGGAAGACCAAAGAGTGTATGCTTCAGTCCTACTTAGAATGGGGAACAATCTAATCAAGGGAAGTAGAGGATAGGAGGGATTTTGAGGAAGAGAGGAGGGGGAGGGGAAAAAGTAGGACAGAATTCYGTGTGGGAGGAGATGGAGGAGATACACAGAGGGTCAGGAAAATTGAATAGAGGTGTGTAGCAATGGGGGATGGGGAACTAGGAGTAGTAACCAGAAAGTCCCAGATGCCAGAAAACCAAGAGCCTCCCAGGACACCACGGGGATGACATTAGTTGAAACACCCCACAAATGGGAGGGAGAACCCTGTCAAGACTATATCCAGAGGTTAGGCGTGGCCCCCCAGGTTGAAGGATGGGGCCACACACCCATCTCCAATATTTTAACCCAGAATTGTTCCTGTCCAAAGGAAATACAGGAACAAAGAGTGGAACAGAGACTGAAGGAAAGGCCATCCAGAGACTGCTCCACCTGGGGATCCATCCCACATGCAGACACCAAACCTATACACTATTGATAATGCCAAGAAGTGCTTGCTGACAGGAGCCTGATATAGCTGACTCCTGAGAGGCTTACCAGACCCTGACCTATACAGATGGGGATGCTCGCAGCCAACCATCAGACTGAGCACAGGGACCCCAATGGAAGAGTTAGGGGAAGGACTGACTGATCTGAAGGGGCCTTATCTGGCATCAGTGGGAGGGGAGGCCCTTGGTCCTGTGAAGGCTCGAAGGCCCAGTGTAGAAGAATGCTAGGGCTGTGAGGCAGAGTGGGTGGGTGGGTAGTGGAGCGCCCTCRAAGAAGCAGGGTAAGGGGTGATGGGATAGGGGGTTTGCAGAGGGGAAACCAGGAAAGGGGATAACATTTGAAATGTAAACAAAAAAATATCCAATTTGAAAAAAAGAATTAAGAAAGTAAAGTACCTCTATTTTTTAACTTAGGTAAACAAATAACTAAAAATTCAAGGCTGGAAGGAATGGCTGAAGGGTTGAGAAGAGTCTGCATTGCTCCTGCAGAGACAGAGTTTGTTCTCAGCCCACTAGTGCCTGTAGTAACTTCAGCTTCAGAAGGATCCTACAGGCCAAACCTCCCACTCACTGGACTCACCCACATCAGACACATGTGCATACACACAGTTTTAAAGGATTCTTAAAGCTCAAAAAAAGAAAAAGAGTATTTTGTTATGTGTATATATATTTTCCATTTTCATATCCAAACTATACTAACAAAATATATTGTATCCAAATGACATTTGGAAGCCAATGTCATAAAAAAATCAGAATGATTTACAATTTAGACCAATAATCATGTGGGTATAAATGAGTGCTTCTCAAGTGTTTAAGGATGCCTCCCAACCATTTGTTCAAACAAAGGTAAACTTTAAATTCTGCCTCCCTTTCCTATCCGTTCATTCATTGAACAAATATATACACCACACTTGCTCTATGCTAGACTTGGGAGAAAGCAGAAATGATTCAAGACTCATATTATGTCCTCGAGGACCTGGTAAGTTAGGAGGAAAAGAAGGCACATATACAAATATCCATGATAAGAGACAATGGAAACGGAGTTAGAATGTAATACATGCAAGTGCTCAGCAGGCTGCCAGGCACATGTAAATGCTTAATAAATGGTGGTCACTGTCATCATTGGTATCAGTAGAGGTCAGAAGAGGGAGAGGTCACTCAGCGCTTATAAGGATTAGAAATTTTCTGGAGGAGCTAAAATTTAATCTAGGACCTAAAAAAATGGAAGTTATAATATGTAGAGTTGAAGAAAAGATAGACAACAAATATAAACAAAGACATAAAAGTAGAAAAACATGAATAACATGTAATACTTTAGCTGAACTCTCCCAGATGATGACAAGGTTAAAATATAAAAATATAAATTAATTTTCTGGTATCTCGTGGTGGCAGTAGTGTCATTAATAGCCTTTGAGCAGAAACATGGCCTGCTAAAAATCATATTTTAAAGCATTAACAAGTACTGTATAAATGATATATTGGAGAGAAGGAAGAAAGTATGTGTGGCTTTTATAACATCTAAAGCAAAAGACAAAAGTGGAAGGAAGTGTGTGTGGGTTTCCCGCATCCAACTGCAGACCTGATCATTTCTCTGCACGTGATCTGCCGCCATACTCTGTTGATCGAAGAGAACCTTAAAATCACCCAGACTTGCAATAGGTTTTAATGTTTTCAATATCTTTGCCATTTTCTATTTGAATATATTTGAATATATCTAACAGCATAGGGGTTATTACTTACTATAGAGGCAGTTCTGCCCATGATGGGTTCTGAGGCTTACAGAGTGTAAGCCCCCTCTCACCAGCCTGCTGCCTGGCTACTTCTGCTTGTACCTCACTGACATACCCACAGTTCAGGCCCCGCCTTTCTCCCTGAATGCTTATGCTCTCACGGTTCCTTTTGCTTTTCTTCTCCTGTTCCAATTGCTATGGTAGTGTAACAGATTACACAAAGCTGAGTAGCTAAGACACTCCAGTCTCTCAGATATGGTAGGTCAGAAATTCTGTCAGGGTGCAGAGCAGGATGAGTATCTTTATTGTACAGTGTATAGGCTCATGGGAAACTCAAAAACTAGAGGCTATCCGAGTTCTTACTTGCGTGTCTATCAGAGAAGGCTTCTCTAGGGTAATGAAATTGTATCTTCCAAGGAGCCAAGGGAAGAATATTCTAGTTAAAAAGAATGACAAGGTCCTGCCTCAGTTGCTGTTTTCCAGAAACAAAACTGCTGGGTGTTGAATTTGATGAACAAGAAAGTGATAGGAAATAAGTATTTGCCAGGAGGTGAGGGAAGACAAACATTAGAAATTTGAATTTAAGCTTATTCTAAGCTTGGTAGAAAACTAATTAGAGGCTTTTAAACAGAAAAAAATGACTTTGAATGTAAAGAAAAAAAGCGTTTGTATACTCCATGAAGAATGGATTCAATAAAGCAAGAATGAGAACCAGAAAGATGTGTGATAAAGGGCTGTGGACCTCATAGAGCCCTCATAGCACCACTCCCCTGCTCCCCCAGTTCCTCATCCTTTACTACCAAGGCAGCAGAGGCTATGGCAAAGTCTCTGTGGCCCAACTGGAAATCAGAAAAGTAAAACAAACAAAAACCTATGCATCAGCACAGGACCCTTTGCTGTTTTCAGTATGGAAATTGGAAACTAGGGAGTGTCTTAAATGTGTTATTACACAACATCCCTGTACTTCCAAGATCTGTGGCTGATCCCAGTCAGTCACCCTGAGCTCCCTCCTCTTCCTGTAGAATCTCCTTCCTCCTCCATCACTTCATTTCTCCAGAACTGTGCTGGGCCTCTTTTTCTTTTCTTCTCCACTCCCTGGGCTTAGCCAAAGCCCAGCCACCACATGAAGAACCTCAAATCCTCCATACTGGGCCTCTTCACCAGAAAGTCCCCAGCTGGCAGCTGGTGAAGATACTGGGCTGTGGGCTGTGGAGAAGTCTGAGTATGCCCTGGAAGCTGGGAATGGTAAGAAATTATTCCTTCTGCCCAGCAGCCTTCTGAGGGAACACAAATTTTGTGACACTTTGACTTTAGCACAATGATACCTATTATTTCAGTTTCTTACCTCCAAGACTATAAAATACCACATTCGTATTGTTTGGAGCCACTAGAGTGTTACAGTGTGTTCTAGCAGTAATGGGAAGCTGATAGGCCCACCGTTGTTGGACTGCAGCCTCCTCCAGTTTAGGGGCCAGATCTTCCTTGCCTTTTAGTTCTTGGCATTCATTGTATTGGAGCACAGGCACTTTGACTTTTGAGCAGAGTATCTAAGAGAGCATCATTCATTTTGTGCGCACACAAAGCCTGAGATATGAGGATGTCGCTAGATTAAGATTGGCTTTCTTGGAATATTCCAAGAATTTTTATGCCAAAAACTGGAATTTTGCTGAAAAATAACTCACTTCTTTTTGTGCAGCAAAGTTCTCATCCATCATGGGGACAGCCACAAACTTAATCCACTCCACACCAGCATTGGGCAGACTGTTAAGTGTGCTTTTCTGGTTTGGGGCTGAAATGAAAGTTTCACAAGAGGCCTCAGATTCTAGAAGTAAAAACTGAGTGAAACAAAATCCTCGGGGCTGTGAGAATAGTCTGGATGGTCACTAGCCCTACAGCATGCTGGAAGCCAAGAAGATGAACTTAGACAAACGAGGAGTAAATGAGAGAGAAGGGGTTATAGAGTTTAGAATTGCACACATGCTTGTGCATGCGTGCATGCACACACACATTCACAGTGCCATTTTAGGCTAGCTGAGGCTAACTATGTAGTGAGTGGATGGCCCATGATTCATGCCCATGTAAACTGCTTTTTTGCCTGCCTATATGCTCCTATAAAGCAGGTTTGGACTTCAGATACTACATAGCAATAATGACAGCCCACTTATACCTATTCTCATTCAAATCTAGTGTTAGTGAATTAAGATAAAAATTTCACTAAAATCTCTAGTCCTGTAATCTAAATTTAAAAACATAATCTAGTAAAAATTGAATGGTTTTTAAATTCTAAGGTGTGGTATACATAACTTCACATTTGATTTTTAACAGCTTTCATGTATTTTTAAAGTATTTTTAATAATTTTGAGAATTGTATACAATATATTTTGATCATATTCTTTCCTCCTCTCAATTCCTCCCAGAGCCATTCCCATTTTTCTGCCCCCCACAACATACAACTTGTATCTTTCTTTTCTTAATAACATAATTATTTTTTAAGGAAAACTTTATAGTGCATGCCTGATATGCATAAAGCCTCATACTATCAACATTTGGGATTAAAGAGACTAGATAACTTACATCGAGGACCCAACAGGAGCCAGGAGCCTGCCAATGGACTAATTATCTGTAGTTTGAGTTGAATCAGAAGTATTGAACCAGTGTGGTGGCTAAGCAGGTAAAGGCATTTGCCTGAGTTTGATCCCCAAAATCCTCGCATGTTGTCATCTGATCTGCACACATGTATGTTATAGCATACATACACATGTGCCCATACACACATAAATAAATAAATTGATAGCTTGCTTGATTGAAAAAGTGTTACAGTGAATATTTCCCAATTTCAGGTCTGCGTTAGTCCATGGAAGCCAAGAGCCGTACATGCCCTTGCAGTCTTTTTTATAGTCCATGAGCTCACTTTAGGGAATATACTTCTCCTTAAAGCCATATTCTTTGTGGTTTTAAACCATTCCCACATCTCAGTCCCTGAATGCTTGGTTGATTTTTTATTTTTATTTTTAGGAGAATATTCGCTAAAGACTGATGCTGTGTTGTTTCATTAACTGTCAGATCAGCCCCCATAATGGTGAGGGAGAAGCACTGTGCCCATGACCTTCCCTTTCTTTCATGTTTTTTGTTTGGGTTTTATTTTGTTTTGTTTGTTTAACTGGTTGGTTTTTTGCATTTATTCTTCAGAAGAAAAAAATAGTGAATTCATATCATTTTGTAATTGCTAAGAAAGGTTATGATAGTGTTTTTAGCAATGAAGCTGTACTCTGAGAATCTGATTTACAATATGCTAATAATCTGTTGAAAGTAGCAGACACAGTAAGGGGAAATCAGCATTCAGATTCTTAGTAAAACTCTTGTCTCCAAAGTCATGCATATTTGGAGTTCTGAAAGTAGATTAGGAATTAGTTGTAGGGAAAACTGCTTTCTGCCTTCTGTTTGAACAGGCAGTCAATTGTATCCAAACCTGGGTCTCTTTTTGGAACCTACATAATAACTGTAGACAAATTAATAGCTTTTCATGTCTGTAGTTAGAGTCTGACCCCTAATTCTTTTGATTTTGTAGCACTAAGGACCACCTGATACTCACTAACAAGTTTTATAAAAAGTGCTCTCAATGTGACTATAATCAAAGTCCTTTTTAAAATTTGTATCTTTATTAAGTAGCATACTACAAAATATCGCCTTATGATGACACAAAACTGTATTGTGTTTAACAATATTTAGTTAGTTGCAAATTCTGACTAAAGAAAAGGCAAAGAGAACATACAAAATCACATCCTGATTTATGAGGATGTTTTGGTCCTKGGAGGCCTGCATCATGCCCCTGCCTGTGCTATTTAAGAAGCTCATGTGACCTGCTTTAAGTTATAGTTCTTACATTGTGCATGAGAGGTACCTTCCCTACCAATTATGAGAAGACTTCACATGAGGTAATATAGTCCATGAGAAGAGTACCAGGAATAGGGGGATGTATCATGTTTTGTGAATGTGTTCTGAGCAATCCCTGAAACAATATATCTGAGGCATAAATGCTGACTAGGGCTATCAGTAAAACTTTACTTCAGTGCAACTTCCAAATTAAAACCAATAAAATGATACCTTTAGACAAGAAGTTCACCAGCCAGCCCTCCCAGTTCTTACTTAATTAGTGATAGCTTCTGAACGTTCCAGGGAAAGATAAAGAGATAACCATAGTTCTTTAGTGCCTCTCTCCCTTCTACATTCCAGCCTGAAGGGATGACAACTGATAAAGGAAAGCCTGTTAATGTCAAGAGCTTGGCAAGGGTGTTCTTGCATCGTCGTGGGGGAGCATGGACACTTCTGCTGAGAGCTGTACAAAGGATAGCATAAGAAGGAGAGACGCTGAGCAGAGGCTTACAGCTTCCCAGAGAAAATGCCTAGTGTCATGGAAAACGGCAGAAACTGACCCACTTGGAATGGCACCAAGAAACATTAGAGTTTATCTCTGCTATAGCTAGAACCCCTGACTATCATATCTCCAAAACTTCCATCTTCTCAGAGCCAGTAAAGGAAAAGTGAGAATTCTTTCCAAGCATACTGACAAAAGTGGCCCTCTGCAGCCTGCTAGTGTGGCATGTGCTGAAGAACAACTAGGGAAATCAAACGTATAGTTTAAGCTTGGGCCAGACACCTTGTGCCAGAGTAAATAAGGAAAGGCCCCATCAAGCACACTAGCAATGAGGTAAGGAGAGGTGTTTCCTCAGAGAGGAAGCCAGGGATGCGGTGATGAATGAGTGCCTGGCAGCTTTGACTGCATGCTCTTTGGCCTACATGCTTTGTATGCCTTAGTTCAGGAATGAGATAGATTTAGCAAAACCTTACTGGTTCACTGTGGATTTTAAAAATGCATTTACCACTGAACTGCCTCTTCTGTTTCATCAATAAACATACCTCAGGGACTGGTTTGGGGACATGGCCTCCATAATATATCCACTAATCCTGTTTTAATCTAGAACAGTACCTACAAAAGCAGTTTACAAAAGTCAGTGTACAGATATGCTGTGGGTTTTTAAGGTCTATGTTTTCTTTGTAGCCTCTTCCCCTGAGAAGATCCCTTCTGAAGAACCAGAGAGGAAAACTCCAGTGTTTGGATCTCTGAGTCCACAAAGCTCTTACAGACTCTATGCAGTTTGTCCTGATGTGGACACTAGAGGTAGTGGAGTATCCTGGGCTGCCTAGTGAGGAGAGGGCAGTAACAGCATCAGCACCAACCGCATGGTGCTCAGTTACCATTCCTGCACAGGCTGATCTCCCAGGAGAAGGAAAGGAAGCCACTGTGCACTTAGTGGGGAGAGCTCCATTTGTTCCTGGAGGTCWCTGTTACCTTAGTACACAACTCAGAGAGTTTGCTTTTAATGGTCTGCTTGTTGTGTTCCATTTAACCTATAAAAATTCTAACATCCTTTAACTGGATTTTTCTCTAAGAGTTGTGTTTCCTTTCTCAGGTCCTCTAGCATATTTAACAATAATCACCAGGATCCCACAGGGCTGACAGCTGCTCTTCAGGCCACAGACTTGGCTGGAGTTCTACACATGCTCTACTGTATCCTCTTCCACGGCACCATCTCAGACGCCAGCACTAGTCCCAAGGAGAGTTACACCCAGAACACCATCCAAGTAGCCATTCAGAGTTTACGGTTCTTCAACAGCTTTGCGGTTCTTGATTTGTCTGCTTTTCAGGTACTAAAACCTTGGTTCAGATTGGTTTTAAAACCAACAAAAAGTTTGTGTTTGTGTGTGTGTGTGTGTGTGTGTGTGTGTGTGT